>SAUC01000131.1:0-91012 GCA_004335245.1 Didymella lethalis | reverse complement strand
CTGCTTACTAAGCCTATAGCTACTCTATAGCTATAGTTATTAAGCATTTAAACTACGAAAAAGCCTTACTTTAAACGCTTATCGCGGTTGCTACACTAGGCTAATAAGGAGGCTTAGTAGCTAAAAAGATAGAGAAAATAGTATTCTATATTTTCCCATTAAGGTATAAGTATATTAGCCTTAGTAAGCAGCTCTAAAAGAGATAACAATTAACTAGGCCTTAAATACAACGCTTATATATATATAAATACCTATTAGGGTATCTAAAGGCATAGGTCTAGACTCTATATATTATAGTAGAGTACTAGCGTTAAATTATGCTACTTAGTAAGATTGTAGCTACTATATAGCAGGAGCTCTTAAGGTTTAAATTAATATTCTTAGGATAGTTTAAAGAAAATCCTTAGTAATAGACATATAATAGACTAAATATATATATTACTAATATTTTATAAATACTAGACTTTAAATATAGTATATAAGATCTGTTTATATATATAGTGTATATTCTATTCCTATTAAGCCTCTATATATAAGAGACTTTCTTTATATATCTAAGGGTTACAACTTACTAACGCCGCCTCTATAAGCCTTAGTAAAACTGCAAGGCCTATATAAAGGTGTATATAATAAGCTATATAATATAGAGATATAATTACTAGAATGTTAGTACTATTTATAGGCATTAATTCACGCTGCTTACTAAGCTTATAGCTACCCTCTAGCTAGAGCTATAAGGCTTTAAAGCTAAGAATATACATTATTATAAATATCTTTAGTAGTTGCTATACTAGCCCTATTACTAAGGTTAGAAGTTATAAATACTATAAATATTACACTCTATTATAAAGCCTTTATAGGCTGCTGACTTAGCATACATAACATACATAATAACCTAAATAAGTAGATATTCTAATGTTTTTCTTAGATTAGCTGCCTACTACTCTACTAACCTATATATTATTAAACTGTATATATTTGGTCTAGAATTATAGCTTTAACCTAAGCTACTAAGTTAGCTTATAGCTCTTCTCTAGTAGTACTTATAAATACTTATAGGAGTAATACTTTATTACCTTAACTTACTTACGCTACTTCTCTTAGCTATATAGAAAGCTATTATAATAAGCTTATAAGACTATACTTAAGTATTTTGTTTAAGCTAATTAGTGTCTATGTTCTTATATACACTAGGTTAATTTATAAATAAAGGGAGTTTAGATATTATATAATCCTACTTAAATAAGCTTATAAAACTAGTACCCTTTCTTATAGGTAGAGTTAGGTAGTATTTCTAGCCTTAAATTAGACTATTTACTAAGATTATAGATACTCTATAGCTAGGGGTATTAAGCTTTTAAATTAAATAATAAAAATATGTAAAACGCTTATAGCACTAGCTATATAAGTAGTATTAGTATGCTTAGTAGCTTAAAGTATTTCTAAGAAGTATTTCTTTATATTTATATTAAGTTTGCTTAATATAGAGCTTACTAAGTAGTCCTAAAGTAGGATATTATTAAGGGCTCTTAAATTAAACATATTCTATTATATATAAATACTAACTAAGGTACTATACTATTATAAATATAGTTTTTAAAATTTAGAGCAAAAATCTAGCTTTAAAGTACTATAAAAAGCAAGAGTATAGCTCTACTATAGTAGAAGTTATTAAAACTTCTCTAAGTATTCTAATAAGTGCTTCTTTCGCTTCTGCTCGCTACGCACGTTACAATTACATATATGTGCAGTTGTTGTATGTTAGATAATAAAGGGTAGAATAGTATACCTAGTAGCATAGATGCCCTAAATTACTATTACCTACTTATAATCCCCTAGTTAGATTAGATTAGGTCTTATATACCTTTTAGAACCTATAATAACCTTTATTAAGCTAATTACACCTATCTAGAAGCCTATCTTATTAAATTTCTAGATATTGTCTAGATAGACCCTATACTAGGTAATTATATCTTATATAATCTTAAACTATAAGCTAATAAGCTCTAGGTCCTCTTATATAATTCTCTAGTAATCCTTTACTTAGTTAAATGCTATTTTAAGCTACTCTATATAAGAGACAAACTACTTAGCCTAGTAATTACTAATAGGTGTCCTACTATAGGTAGTTAGTAGTTAATTAGCTATATCTACTACCTTAGATAGTCTAAAAGCAAATTCTTACGCGTTTAGGTTAAGAATATATTACATAAGGGTTTGCTCTTCTATAGGAGTAACCTTTTGTCTATTAGTAGTTTTAGATAGCTAAAAGGTAATTTTATTTTATTAATTAGAGACTTGTTAATATAGGACTCTATACGCTGCAGTAGCAAGGTGCACGCTCTTAAATTAACCTAAGTTATACGCATTAAGTGTAAGGTTAATTCTACCTTCTTACTAGAGTAGTTGCTTTTTATATTATTAAGCTATTACTTATTATACGTAGTGTTTGCAATACTAAAGTAAAGTTACTACTTTAGTAGTGTTACTGCTTTAGTAGTATTACTACTTTAGTAGTGCTTTATATTATAGCTTTAACTCTAATACAACTATATAAAAAGAGTAGAATAGTTAAAGCTCTACTAATTAAGTTTTAATCCTACTAGACCTAATAATAGGTATTAAAACAACGTTTTTAATAGAGACTAGTTCTAAAACTACTAGTTAGATAGCTACTTCTACAACAACTAGACTTAGTAATAAGGCTTACCTTAGATGCTATTAGCACTATTAAGTAGCTAAAAAAGTATTAAACTATAACCCTAATAGTACTTTACCTCCTAATCCTATACTTAAGTATCTAGAGGGACGCCTCTAATACCTTAACTACCTAGCTTATTCTAGGGGGCTTTAATAAAGACTTTATTAACGCTTAGCTAGGACTATTAGTTACTAAGCTATAATAGCTAGATAGTAGAGTTATAGTATATAATAAAGCATCTACTAAGGAGTTTATACTAGAAGGTTATATAATATTAGTAACTAGAGATAGACTAGCTATTATTAAAGTTATAGGCATAAAATAGCCTAGGAAAGTAAAATAAAGCTGCTGGTTATATCTATTTATAAGTATAATAGAAAGAGGGAGTAAATACTACTATCTAAATAGCAAGAACCTAAACCCTCTCCTGCATATAAATATATAGGAATAGGTTAAACGCCTCTAATACTACTAACACACTAACTCTAGTTAATAATAGTACAGTGCCCTATTAAAAGATATAGGTATAAACTATTAATCTATCCTTATAGACTTACTAACTATCTACTTTCTATACAGCTTCCTAATTAATACTATGCACTTAATAAACTATAATATCCCTAAATCTATATTCTACTACTAGAAGGGGTCTTAATATTAATAGGGATATAATATTACTAAGTACCTATAGATTATTCTAGAGTCTAATTAGAAGTTAATTAACTATAGTCTTTTAGTATTATAAGCTATAGTCTTTACCTATATAGGCACTGCTCCCTATAGAATAGGTAGCTTTAGTAACTAGACTATATATAAGTAGTAATTCTATTTTATAACCTATAGTGCCCCTATATTAAACTACTATCTACTAGATCTATATACTATTAACTTCCTATGTTTCTGCTAGTTACTATATATTATAGAGCGTAAGGTCCTAAGGAGCACCTTACTACATAGCCTTAAGATCCTAAAGCCTATAAGCGCACAGCTACAAACTTCCAAATAGAATAGAGTAAGGGATACTATTCTCTAATACTCCTCTATATAGATTTAGCTACTTAGTCTTCCTATAAAACTAGTAGTCTAATTTATAAATTACCTAAACACGCTCTAAGAAGCTCCTAACTCCTCTATAGTTATAAGCCTAGTATTTTTAAAGAATTACACTTTCTTCTCTCTATATATAAGGGACGCTTTAAAGGCCTCTATTTAGCTACTCTAATTAATTATTTCTTCTTACCTATGCATATAATAACAGACTTATATGCTCCTTTAACTACGCTTGCAAGTATCTTAGCAATATAATAGATACTCTAAGAACATATAGACTAGCTAAGCTAGTATATATAGCTCTAGGTTAATATAATAATATATAACATCTAGGATTTTATAAACCTAGAAGCCCTAAACACTCCTAAAGTTATAGGAGCACCTTCTTCTGCTCCTACGCTTATATTCGTCTCTAAACAGGAGGTAAAAAGCGCCTAGATTAAAGGGCGCGCCTTACTAACTAATAATAAGATCTAAGAAAAGCTAAGGATTAATACTGCAAACTATAAGGCGCTTATAGCAAGCTAGCTAGAGAAATTAAAAGTAGTTAAGATTATCTAGAATTAGGTTAATATAATAGTATTAAAGGAGCTTATAATGCTAGTAATAATAGCGCTCCTTAATAAGGACTCTAGAGCATCTCTGCAAGAGATTATCTACTTCCTTAAGACTAAGATAGCTCCTATTAATAGCAATATAGCAGATCGCGTAAGGGCTAAGTGCTAAGCTTACCTAAGTGCTATAGAGTATAGCATAATAGATCTATAATAATAGATTATAGAGTAGAATACTCTATACTAAAAAACTACTACTTATAAGCTTAATAAGACTATAGGAGTGCTTACTATAAAGGACTTCCTACGCGCCCTTATAAGTAGGATAGTGCTAGACTAGGCGCGCTCTATATAAATCTAACTTATTAAACACAATACTTAGGGAATAATAGTACCTAATCTTCTAATAATTGCAAGGACTTGTTTACAAATCCTAGAGCAGCATAATAAATAAGTAGTAAGTAATTAGCTAGGTATATTTGCAACCTTTAGCGCATAGTTAAATGCTTAAGCCTAAAAAGGGAGTAGATCTAATATACCTACTAAGCTCTAGAACTGCCTATATCTAGCTCTAAGGAGCATAGTCCTGCATAACTAGAAACCCTCTAAGTGCTAGAGATTAGAAACTACTATAACAGGAAGGTATAAAAGAAAGCTAGTATCTCTTACCCTAAATTAGAGGTTAGATATTATAGTAAGGCTCTACTTATCTATATTTAAAAGTACTAAAGAAGCGCTCCTACACTTAGGGTAGAGTATACTAGGAGTATCTGCCTAAGCTCTATCCTTATAAAGAATAATAACATATCCTAGCACTATTTAGGTAGTATTACTAGATCCCTATTTATTCTATAACAAAGGAGTATTTAGAGTATACTTAATAAGTATATTATTTAATGCCTATCCGCTCTCTAGGAGCACGATCCTAGATAACAGCGCAGTAACTTACCTTATAAACTTAGTAGATCTACTTAAGCTAGGTTTATTTAGACGCTCTAAGTCCCTCTAGATAGTTAAAGCTAGAACGCAAGCATTCCCTATACTAGGTATAGGCTCCTAAAGGTTCCCTAAGATACTTTATAGAGTATAGGGTAAACTTACTAAAGACCTTATACTCTAGAAAGTAGTAGTAGTAGAGGGCTTTTATATAAATATTATCTTAGAAGCTTGTCTATTTATAAAGAAGCTCTAGTACTTAGAACTTAATAGCTCTCTAAAGATTAGCATAATCTAGGAAAGCATTATACTAGCTTACCTAATATATGCTTATAATCTAACGTTTGTAGAATATAAGCTAGTACCTATTTATTATCTAAGTCTTATAAATACTATAGTCCCTAGCAAGAAGCTCCTATCTTTATAGAAAATATATCTAAGATTTAACTCTAAAGCTCTATAGCACTAGAGAGTAGGTTACCTTAGCTAGAAAGCTCTCTAAGCACTTATTGCATGCGCGCAAAATATATGTATCTAAGGTACTAAATGCGTTAAGTGCTTGTATTGCGTAACTACCTAACGTATATAAAGTAAGTAATCTCTAGGCAACTAAGGGAGCAAGCTCCTTAGCTATACTACTAGGTAGCGTAGAATCTGTTTAATATGCTACTAGGGCGCTTTAGAGAGTAGTAGATACTAGTCTTAAAATGCTTATATAGTAGAAAGATACACTGCTTTAATCTCTAAAGTAAAACGCTATTAGAGCTTATAAGGGTAATCCTAGGATTTATTAAATAGATTAAGATAAGGTACAACTTAAGGGTTGCAGTTCTCTATTCTAATAATAACAGTGCCTCGCTCCTATAGCGCAGGGAATTATAATACAAGTAGTAGGCAAGCTCCTAAGGTATATTAATTAAACAGACGCCGCCCTAGACCTATAAGCTAAATAGAGGACTAGAAAGAGTAAGGTAAGAAATAATTACTAAATTTATTAAAATAGTAAGTAGCTTAAACTTACCTATAAAGCTCTAGCCTAAAGTAGTTAAAGTAGCTGCATAGCTATATAATATAAGCCTAAGTATAGCTTACAATATATAATTACTAAATAAAACTTTAGATAGTTAGTTTGTTTAATACTTCTAATAGTATAAGCCTATACGTGTAAGAAGCACGCTAGCTAACTTATAACCTAATTAGAGTAGGATATACGCCTATAGCTATTACGTATACCTATTAAATAGGGAGCACGTAGCTAGGTAAGACAGGAGGCGCTTTAAAGTTACTCCTAAGGGTTATATTAGGTATCTTATTAGATATAGAGCATCTAATATATACTATATATAGATTCTAAACCTTAATTAAGTAATTATAATATAGAATATAACCTTTAATAAGGAACTCTTCTATAAGGGAGATAGCAAAGACTATGCAATTACCTAAGAAAAAGCTATAAAGCTTGTTTATATCCTATATAAGTAGAATAACGTGTTCCACGGGCGAGCGCCGCACACGGGCGAGCGCCGCACCCCACCAAACTTGGCCACCTCTATCATTGTATAACTTAATAACGTTATAATAGTATATATATATGCATTAATAGGGTAGATTAAGTAGCATCTAAGTATCCTTCTTACACGTACGTAAGTTATGCCCAGTCTCTCTGCACCTTGTGCAGCGCGCGAGAGCCTGGCGGCTAAGGCCTAATCGCGCTCCTCCTTGACGCTCTTCACAAGAAATCTGCTGCTCAACCTCACGTTGAGCGAGTATATCCTCTCCCTCTCCCTTTGTTAAGGTCCCTTGCTTCTGTATACGCTTTTTCTTCTGTTGCTTACGCGCTGATGCTGCCTTATTGGCTCGCTTAAGGCTGGTGATCTGATCGCGCATCAGCTCAGCAGAGAGCATCATCACCTCAGCGCCCTTCTTAAGCTGGTTAATCGCTTTAATAATAGAAGCTAGTGACAAGCTCTTATGCTGGCGTACGCGCTCACGTATAAGAGTTAATTAAGCCTTAAGCTTGCGTACGTTGCTCAGTGTACGAGCCTCCTAGGGAGCCTCTAGTAGAGCAGCAGCTGGAGACGGCGTACGCAGCTGCACGTCTAGCTTCGATAGAACAGCGTCTGGCTGGAGAGGAACAAGGCCTGCACCTCGAAAAGCTGAGCAGATATTGGCTGACGTGAATGATCGATCAAACGCTGCCTTAAACGCTAGCAGGAACTCAAGCTTGGTGATGTGGTTAATGTGGTGGCGGATCAGGCTCTCAACCTCACAGCTGTACGCGCGCTTCAACAGCAAGAAGCAGCCAACGTTAAGAGGCTGTAGCAGGTAAGATAAGTAGGGTGGCATGCAGAGCGTGTAGATATTGTTCTCCTTGCAGAGCTCTTGAAACTCAAGAGAGTGGTGGCTCTCATGCCCGTTAAGGACAAGCAGGCGACGCGCACCTACGACGCGAGTCTTTGTGTAAGCGTTAAAGTGCTTTAGCCACTCTACTCCTAGCTTGTTATTTGTCCAGCCGTTGTCGCTAACTGCAATTACCCAGTCGCGTGGGATCTCTGCTTCTTCGTACCAGGCAGATAGATGATACTGGCCAGCGAAGATGAGGAACGGTGGGACTGACCAGCCGGCAGCATTAATCGCTGCGATCAGCGTCACCCATTCACAATTGCCTGGCTGAATAGTCTTTGGCCTACCTCTCCTCTCTAACCCTGTCACGACGAGCTAAGTCGTGATCTTGCCCATCATAAAGCCAGCCTCGTCGAAGTTATAGACATCTTCATCACAGATGCCGTACTTGGCCTTTGTCTGCTCTACTAGCTCGAACTAGCTGCAGATAAGCACAGGATCCTCGCATAGAGCCCTCTGCCTGTCGTACGATTAATTAAAACGCGTTGTAAGGCTGTCTGTACGCTTAACAAAGGTAGATAGCCAGTTGACTCCTACGCGTCCTCTGTTGCGCGCAACAAGTAGCTTATCAGCCATATCACGTACAGCAGCGTACGTAGGCGCAAATCCACGTCAGTTAAGATCAAGTATATGTCTAATAATCACCTGCTCCTCTAGCTTAGTGAGCTTCTTCGAGTTGGGCTGGCAATCGCGTCGGGCAGGTACACCAGCGCGTCGGCGGCGGATCGTTCGTTCAGACACGCTGAAGATAGTAGCAGCCCTACGATTACTCTGTATTTGATAAGATTTAATAGAAGAGATAGCAAGCTGAACGTCTGCTTCATTTGAAGCTAGTAGAGTAGCGCTGCGTTGAGCCATTATACGTTGAGATGAGAGAGGTGGCCAAGTTTGGTGGGGTGCGGCGCTCGCCCGTGTGCGGCGCTCGCCCGTGGAACACGTTATAGAAGAACTAGCTGCTTCTATAGTTACTAACCTACTTAAGCTAGACTAAGAGAGAGAAGAATACTCTACTAAGTAAGAACTTAGAGGTAGTACTTTAGAACTTAAACTACTATTAGTTAGCTAAGCTAATATAGAAAAGAGTAATATAGCACTAACTATATAAGCGCCTAGTTTAGCTAATAAGGCGTATACTAGACATATAGGAGGAGCTTCTTACTTTAGGTTAATATCTCTAGACGCAACACCTAAGCTAGAACTTAGAAATGTATAAATAGGAGAACTAGAATAAAGTAATTAAGCTATATTACTATAGGAGGTGCACTCTCCTACTAATAGGGTACTAGCAAGATCTATAATAGAATAATAAGCTCCTAGTAGATTAAATAATTATATTACAGCCTCTTAAGGTGCTCTTAAAGTATCTATAGGAGAACCTAAAGCTATAGTACAGCCTACAGCGCCTTTAGACTAGATAAGTCTATAATAGGCTAACCTAAGAAAGTTAGCACTTGTAAGAATAAGCGCCTAATGCAAAGGGAGCAGGTATAGGAAAGAGAGGATAATATTTTGTCTTAAAGGAGCTTAGAAGCATCGTACTAATATACTAGCATAATCTTTACCTTAAGCTTTTTATCTAAATAATCTTTCTATTAATAAGCTCCTCTATAAGCTAGGAGGAGCTTAAAACAGTACACTCTATTATTACTACTATAGTAATAGGAGTATAAAAACTATATATAGCTCTAGGAGCACCTTAGGTATATTGCAACTAGCTTCTAGATCCTCTAAATAAATAGAGAGATCTTTATGCTTATATCTATAGTACTCTCTTTTAAGAGGTAGCGTAAAGGGAAATTTAAACCTTAATAGAAAATAATACCTAGGTTAAAATAAACTATAGTAAAGCTAAATAGAAACTACTACTACTAAAGTAGGTGTTTATATATAAGTTTAATAAGAATAGGTACTTCCTAAAGTGCAAAGCTAGAATCTGCGTTTAGGGAGATCTATAGTATAAGGATATAATTAAGTTAACCTATACTATCATGCTTACTGCGTAATTATTCTATATAATAATAGCAGTTGCTGTAGAGTTTAATCTTAAAGTCTAATAGCTTAATATTATAGGCGTCTTTCTATATGCAAGTAGGGAGAACTAACCTAGCATACTCTATAAGCTACCTAATAGGTTTAGAAAACCTAGAAAATGTGTTTACCTAAAAAGAGTATTCTATAGATTACAAGACTCGCCTATTCTATAGTATAAGGAATTCCTAAGCACCCTATGCAGTGCTAGCATAATTCCTTTAAAAGAAAAGCTATGCCTATTTATTAATAAGCTCTATAAGGTTGTAGTGCTGTTTTATATAGATAATATACTAATTATATATTATAAGGATAATATTACTAAAGGAACTAACGTGCTTAAAGCAATTATTTTAAAGTATAAGGTAGATAATTAGAAAGCTACTAAGTAGTTCCTAGGAACTAGGATAATATAGGACTAAAAGTGCTAAACAATATTACTATTCTATAGCTCCTATATTAATAAGCTAGTAGCTAAATTTAACTTAATAGGCTTAGGGCGCTTCCTAGACACTCTAATAAGCACTACGCTGCTTACTAAAAGCTATAGGAGCGCTATAAAGTAGGAGATTAAAGTATATTAAGAGTATATTAGCTCTATATTATATACTACTATTATAATCTGCCTAGATATTATATTTATAGCTTTACAACTCTTACACTTCCTTATAAACCTAAATAGCTCCTATCTTACAGCTGCAGAGCATGTTATACTATACTGATATTATATAAAGCACCTAGTAATATAATATAGTAATTATAGTAGAGAGTAGATATGTATATATAGAGACACTTTATTTGCTAATAATACTAAGTCCTAACGCTCTAGTAATAGATACGTAATCTTACTATTTAGAAGGCTAGTTATATAGAAGGCAGCTAGGTAGTAGACTATAATAACTTTAATAACTAAAGCTAAGCTGCTTATATTAGAGCTTATAAGTAAGGAGGCTATAGCGTTTAAGCACTTCCTTACTAAACTTATACTTAAGGTAGGAGCTAGATAGAGAATCTTCTGTAATAATCTCTAGATAATCTACCTAGTAGTTAGGGAGAGCAAATAAGTTACTACTAAGCTACGCTATATTAATATATAAAACATATAGCTATAATAGGAGTATACTAAAAGGTTATTTAAAGTGCTCTATATATAAACTAGTAATATGCTAGCTAATAGTATAATAAAGGCACTTACTACATAGTAATTTATACGCTTTCTAAAGTAGCTAAATCTTTATAAAGCATTATAGGTAGTATAAGAAGGAGTATAATTAAGTAGTAAGGATTATAATCTATAAATATATAAGGGGCCCCCCCCCCCCCCTTAATAAGGATTATTATAAAACAACTAGGCTACTAGTAAGGAATTAGGGACCCTAGTAGACTATAGCTATAAAGGTATAGGTAATAATAGCTAAAGTAGCCTCTAACTTAGTAGGCTCTAGAAGGGAAGGAGCAGCTAAGGAGTACCTTAACCTATATATATACTATACCTCTATAGTACTATTATCTACTAGTGCCTCCTCCTCTACTAGTACCTTCTTCTTCTCCTTTTCCTTCTATACCTCTTTTTCTACTAACAGCTAGCCCTTTAAGGCAGCCTAAGTAGCCTTTGCTAAAGCCTTTACACTAGGCTCTTTTAAGCGTACGGCGTTAATAGCCTCTATAAGGCAAAGGCAAAGCTGCTTAGTGCTAGCTAAGCTAATTAATATATTAGTAAGAGCTTATTAAGGTATATTAGGATGCTTTACTTATAGGGGCTTGCAATTATGTCTATAGGCACACTTAAAGCAGTAGCTGCCACCTGCGCTATTCTTAAAGTAGCAACTACTATTACTACTATTTAACGCTAGAGCAGCGCAGGCGTACTGCAGACACAACATAGGGCGCTCTACGCCCTTAGATAGGCGCTTATAGGGGGACTAGGGAGGGCGTAAGAGCAAAGGCGCTAGTAAGGGGGTAGGCTTAAGATTAAGTAGGTAGGGGAGGGGGTTACCTAGATCCTACTCCTCCCCTAGCTAGGATAGGGACGCGGGCGAGGGCGAGCGGGGAGTAGGTAAGGGAGAGCAGGGAGTAGGCAAGGGTAAGCAGACACGCGCTAAGCACTTAGGGTGCTAACTAATAGCGTTAGCCTTATAAGCTAGGGCAGCTAAGCGGGCGTTAGTAGTAGTACGCGCGAAGGACTCGCCTACTAGGCTAAGATGCACAGCAGGAGCAGCGGAGGCGGTAGTAGCAGGCGTAGAGAGTAGAGAGGGAGCAGGAGAGGCAGCCTTAGCAGCCTTATAAGCCTAACGCTTAGCGCAGAGACTATTATTAATAGCTAAAGCTAATATCTCCTACTCCTACTAGTTTACTATATAGTAAGCTTAATAAGCGCGCTTAGTAGCGTAGACAGCAGCGCAGGTAGCGTGTTCTTAATGCTAAATATATTAGCTATATACTCTAGCAAGATAGGGAGCAAGTTAGAAGGAGTTTCTAAGCTCCTTATAAGTAGAAGTTTAGACAGACACAAGAGAAAAGGACTTATAGTTAGAGCTATAGTGCAGGGGTAGGTGCAGGCGCAGGCATGCTAGTGCTAGTAGTAGTAGTAGTAATAGTATTAGTAGAGCTTTCTAACGCTAGATAATAATAATAATATATAAGGGGAGCTTCTTATACTATAAAGCACACGCGTATAAATAGAGAATTATGCTACTAGCGCGCTAACAAGCGTTACCCTAGAAACAGAGGAAAACAGCGTTACTAATAGTAGGTAAAAGCTAGTATAGAAATAAACACACTACGCTAGAGTATATTAGTAAGTAATAGAGAGCGTCTCTAGGCGTGTTATATAGACTTAGAGATTAGTTAGGTAGTAGAGATAAGGCTCTAGGTAAGAGAAGTATAGTAGATATATATAATAGTAGATATGTTATACCTAATATTTAGTAAAGTTGCATATAAGCAGTGTAGAGCTTGCGATAATGCTAAATATATAAGGGGTATACTTAAGAGTAGTTTAATTATAGCTATAGATGCGCTTATATTTATGTGCGCACCTAGGGGGTGTGTTATAGAGCGTAAGGTCCTAAAGAGCACCTTACTATATAGCCTTAAGATCCTAAAGCCTATAAGCGCACAGCTATAAACTCCTAAATAGAATAGAGTAGGAGATACTATTCTCTAATACTCCTCTATATAGATTTAGCTACTTAGTCTTCCTATAAAACTAGTAGTCTAATTTATAGATTACCTAAATATGCTTTAAGAAGCTCCTAACTCCTCTATACTATAGTATACTAGCTAGTAGAGCTTTACGCTAATAGATATTAATAAGATTTAAACTTTTACTAGTATTATTATGTGCGAATATAAAGACCTATACTACTATAGTAACCTAGATTTGCTCCTTTTATATATAATCTAATACTACTATCTACTACACCTTAGGTAGAATATATAGGACTTTAGCCTACTATAGTACTTTACTTAATAGGTACTAGAAAGATTTCTCTAAATAGTATAGTAGTTTTCTACCTTAATAACTTATCTTACTAGAGTATAGAACTTAATCTACTTATATAAGAGTAATACTTATATATATAGTAGAGATATACTAAAGAGAATATAATACCTACTAGTAATACTATCTTCTACACTAATAACTCTACACTACCTTTAGTAAAATACTAGCTAACTAGTGCAAGTAGCAAAGATATAGAACTAAAGTAGTAATATAAGTTATAAAAAGCTAATAATTCTAAGGTATTATAGTATATAGAAACTTACCCTTCTAACTTTATTATATATTTTACTCTATTTTTACTATTAGGGGCTAGAATAGGGACTTTCTTACTAGCCTATTAAGGGCTTATATTATAGAACAACTCTCTAGTTATATTTTATGCAGACCTACCTACAGCTAGCTAAAGGTAAACTATATAGCTCTTATTTAGTACTATAGTTATACTTTTTATAGAATTAACTAATTAGTCCTAATAGGCTAGAATTGCTAGATATTAGATAGTTAAGCTACTAAGTTCTATAAACTACCTACTATGTCTAAGGATATTTAATAAGCATAATACTAATATAATATAGGTCTTAGTAGATTAGATTATTAACCTTATTAGAGCTATATAGGTCTACTATTAGAGGGGTATATCTACAAAGAAGTACCTCTTCTTAGTAAACAAATATGCGTACTTAAGGAGAATACTCTCTAGAATATACTAAATATTAGACTAGACCTTATAGTAAGATATTAGAAGCTAGTAATATAGTGTAGTTTTATAGAATAGTATAATATTAATATATATTAGTTTAACTAGCACTATTTACTTACAGTAAAAATACACTAGATAGCTAGGTAAAAATATAATACGCTAGTGTAAAATTACTATTTTATAGTATATTTACACTAAACTATAGTATAAAAAACACCTCTAATATAGTGTTTTTAGCAGCCTTTCTTCTGTGTATTTAACCTATCAATAGTATAGTGTAAATATCCGATTTTGTACCTTAGTAAGACTGTTAGAAACTAATTAACTAATTATACTAATTACTAAGCACACTAAGCACTAATTACACTAATTATTGCTAAGCCTCTTAATTAGTTGTTATGTGACGTGCCTTAATTGCGGAGGAGGCATTGCTCTGTCTTTCCTACATTTAATTGCCCCTGCTAGTAATTCTTGCTGTGCCGCACTAGGGTGTACTACTCGCTGCGACCCTTCGTGTTCTGTGGATCGTAACAACGCGTTGTGCTTTCCCCTCTCCAGGTCACTCCATCTCACTGCCCACCTCCATTGCGTGTGGGCAATAATGACGCTTCTCGTTACGGCCGCATTAGCTGCAGTAGTTGGGGCTAAATGCTACGCGCCTACTGTTGCTCATCCTCTCCCTGGTTATGACACCAATGACGCGCTTCTCAAGGATGCCATTGTGGAGATTAACAACGCCATCGTAAACGTCGCATCCGCTCCTGAGTTCTCCGCAACCTCGTTCTCCATAGAAGTCCCGTCCTCGAAAGAAACACTGTGGTCGAAACACCACACTGCCTACGAA
Source organism: Didymella lethalis (assembly GCA_004335245.1). NCBI lineage: Eukaryota > Fungi > Ascomycota > Dothideomycetes > Pleosporales > Didymellaceae > Didymella > Didymella lethalis. The sequence continues at coordinate 76,291 of SAUC01000131.1, read as the reverse complement.
CGAAACGCTTCTCATCCTGACGTACCTGAGGTCAATGGCGATGCGCTGTATCGAATTGCAAGCATCACAAAAACATTCACGGTCCTCGGCTTGTTGCACCAAGAGAAAGCGGGTAATCTGAGCCTCGATGATACAGTAGACAAGTTCATCAATGAGCTCAAAGAGAAGCAAACAGGCACCCTGCCGTGCAATGATATCACGTTGCGGAGCTTGGCCAGCCAGTTGAGTGGTATACCTCGAGAATGTGTGATTCCCGGAAAAAATTGGCCTTCCGGTGGATGGATTGGATGCCAGACACTCGAAGGTATGGAAGTTGATTCTTAGTAGTTGCCCAAGGGGATTTGATCAACCCCGACAAGCGTAAAACCCCAGATTCCATCACTCTGGTTCTTCCACCTGTGTCGAGGAAGCGTCTCATTGATTGTGACGAATATTCCCCAAATTACCAGAAGCCATGTAACGAGGGCGGTGAGGATGGTATTCAGCATCGTCCTGGCTCCGCTAACACGAGAACGCGCAGACCTGCTCGGTGCTGTCAAATCGCAGATACCGATCTTCGCCCCTAATCAGCAATCCACGTACTCGAACGTGGCCTTCGAGTTGCTAGGAATAGTTCTTGCACGGGTCTCAGGCCAAGACTACAGCTCCTACATCGAGCAAGAGGTCTTCAAGCCACTCAATATGTCGAAGTGCACTTTATCTACACCACCAGACAACGCTGGCGTCATACCTTCAGGCAAAAACTATTGGGGTGTTGACGAGGGCATTCAAAATCCCACAGGCGGCATCTATGCTTCGTCGACCGACCTGTCCAAATACCTCCGATACACGCTCAGTAAGCTCAACGGCGTAACGCACGCCTTGAAGTGGTTTAATCCGGTGTCTCCAGCTCGTGGTATTAATTCATTCTATGGTATTCCATGGGGGATCTATCATAGCGACCGGGTGTTGCAAGATTCTCGGCGTACAGTACGCTTCATCACCAAAGGTGGTGGTCTACCAGGGTACTCCTCTGTTATCATTCTTGCGCCCAAATACGACCTAGGATTCACTATCCTAGTAGCTGGAAGTACGAAATTGCTCCCGAAGCTCAGAGACATCGTCACCAGCTTCGTTCGTTACGCAGAGAACCACGCGATCCAGCAACTCAAAGAACGCTATGAAGGGACGTATGTGAGTCTGGACACCGAAGCTCAACTCGTCTGTGAGCTTGATTGCCGACGAACGTGGGCTCGTAATAAGTGAATTTGTCTCGAACTCTTCTGATATCCTGAAGTGGGGTTGAGATGTTCTGTACGTTCCTGAACACGGCTTCGCACAGCTTGTACCGACATTGCTATACCGGAATGTGCAAGAACGGAAGGGAGAAGAATGGCGTGGTCAGCCAGTCGACGATCGTAGTGAACATGATGGCCTGATCTGGGATGAGTTCTGTCCAACGGATCGAAGGCCCGTTGAATGCAGCTGTACCCATCAACAACATGGTATTCTGGGATCAAGACAAGCACAAGAGATTCCAGACGCTCGGGCTCAGCGCTTTTCGGGTGAACTTGACCAGAGTGCACGTCATGAATGAAGTGGAAGAGGAAAGGCTGGAACTGTGAGTGACGTCAGAAATGGGCTTGGATGTGGAGTACGCTAAGATATAAATAGTCGAGCTTAGTCTGTTGAAGCTCTCCTTGACCTTCTTCGAGTCGTGGTTCGTCGCGTATCAAGGAGTCAAGAACATATTTTGTCCAGGAGACCTTCATCTCCAGCCTGTGCTTCGAAGACATTCCCGGCTGTTTCTTGGAATGTCACTCTTCTCTATCGCCTGATCCAGGTGGGCCAAATCACTAACGGATTGGTTGTAGGGTTATCAACTCCAGTAGCTTGAGGCTTTACAGTGACGTATTTTATCGGCTTCTTCGCAAGGCTCATGGAATTCGACCGTTCATTGCTCTTGAAGATAATGACCAGTTTTCATGATGAGTTGTCTGGATCTGCAATATTACTGCTTGATTCCTGTTTCGATTCCTAGACTGATGGCTAATGCTCCTCATCGCCAACCCCTGGCGAAAATAAGACTTCTAGAACCATTAGATGCCCGAACAGGAAGCTGTCAAAGATCTTGACATGTAGTTTCATCTCGTACGTTTTATTTGTTGTGCAGGTCTCGCTTTACGTCGTCATAGCGCCCATTTAGTCTCGGATTCTTAACGTGCAGCGCGGCAAAGAGCCCTACTATGAGGGACTTGTGGAGAATGCACTGCTATTGGGGAGACTGTATAATCCGGCGTTGTTGATGTTCAGGATGATATTGTGGTTAATAAAAGGCCTGTTCTTGATGCTGTACCGTAAGATGGTGAGTCGGCTACCGATTGTTTACGAATGTGTACAGTGGGCCATTGTCTCGTTCTGTATACTTGTAAGCATTAATCAAACTTACTTCGATTACTGACTTCTGGCTTATCGACTAGCAATCGACTAGCAGACTGGTATCGTACATTTTTTTGCGTATTTCTTGTCTTGCGAAAACGTGAAGAGCCTTTTTGATCCAGGATGCCATTGTGTTGCAAGGCAATTTGCGAATCTTTGGTACTCGTATGCGGCAGATTTAACTACCAGTTCCATCAGTGAGTAGCTTTCCTGCTTTCCGCTGATGCTTTTGCGTATGACTCACGCATTCTAGTCATCGCGCTTCCAATGCATCTGGCCTAGGACCTGTCCATGCCCCACCGCAAAAAGATAGCCTTGGCTATGTTGTTTTCTAGCTGAGTAGCCTGCATCTCTATTGCTACACTCCGCGCGGCACAGATCACAGCCATCACCTTTAGAACCAAAAGCCCCGTGCATGAGACATGGCTTGCTCAGTGGGTTATTGTTGAAAGTGCGATCGGTAGGTCTAATTACCCTTACAGCGAAGCGGTCACTGAGCTAGCAGCCATGATTGTGGGATGCTGCCCTTCATTCCCCGTGCTGATGCATGCGGTGAAGCGACGATCCAGGAGACTGCTGAACAACGCTAGAGGACCGATACTACACATCGAACAAGTAGATGGAGAGACAATTGGTAGAATGTCAGACTGCAGAAGAAAAGGCAGCAAAGTCTTGGGACAATAGACTTGATCTGGTCTGACGACCAGAGTGGCCAAGAAGGGTCCGCAACGAATCACAACAAGGCAGAGGTCGATACTAGGGCTGATCTGGCATGACATCAATGCCAAACTGGCAATACACAGAAGTAAGTTGGAGATGTAGGAAAGTTTGGATAGTAATGGAGAGAAAGAGATGTAAAAAAGATTCATCGACTAAAAAGCGCAGCTATCGAATTAAAGAAGACATCTGGCAATTTTTGACTACCTATCTCGAATAACGAACAGTTAAGATAATTTGGCCCTTGCATTACTTGCTAGAGCAACATCTTTGCCGTCAACCCAGCTACCGTGTAAACCGTCAAGCAGCTTCAGAGGAAGCTTGATTTCTGCAATAGGACCCTTTTCAATATCTTGGGCTTCGAAAAGTAGTAGGTGGCTACGATTCAACTTATAGAGATCCGCCAAGGCAACGATATAGCCATCTTCGGGCGCGGCACCTTCATATCGGGGTACGAAGACCGGCTCTTGGAATGTGATATCGTCGCCGTGGTAGTAGGTCTGGTTCTTACCAGTCTCGAAGTTGTGACAAAGCAGCGTGTTGAAGCCAGCCTGCGCCGCTGTACTGCTTTCGTACATCTTTTTGGTGGGATCGATGGTCAGGATCCAGTAGCGATTGTATGACTTTCCGAACAGACGATCGTCAATACGTCCAAACTCGTGGACACCTTCCTGAATAACGGTTTCAGGATGGACCATCTCGTCGGTACTGCCCTTCGGGTCCAACCTGTATCGCAACATTGGCGAGCGAACGTTTTTGGGATCGTAATGGAACTTCTTGCCCTTGCTGTTTGGGAAAAAGGGGAACACGCAATCAGTCCAGACGTTCGCATCCAAAATAAGCTTTCCATCTTCCTCGTAAGCATTGATCGTGTGCGAATAACAGCCTTTCGCGGTCTTGAACCATTTCACATCTTCAGGCTTGGCACCACGGCGAGGAACAACGCCAAGTAGTTGATGATCGAGGTTCTCGTCCCAGTAGAAGTGTTCCTCACCCTTCTGCATTCGCTCCAAGCTAGCTTTCAGTCCGTTGATAGGGAAAACGACGTAGTTATCGGTGGCCCAGAAGTCGTGAATCATGCATGCCCAAGGTGCCTTGAACCAGAACTCTTCAATGAGAGAACCGTTCTTGTCCACTGTGAAGGAGCAGATATCTGGGGATGCGTCTCCTCGGGCTTCATAGCCGAAGCCAACGAGTTCCCCTGTTGTGGTGTCTGCTTTTGGGTGGGCCGTGTGGGTCGGACACTTGAAGGTGCCATTGTAATTGACCATGCCAACTGTGTCGAGGGTGGCGGCATCGATTTCGAAGGGTGGAGCATCTTCTTTAAGCGCCATTAACTTTCCGGCGTGATAGAGGATGTGAGTATTGGCGGTAGTACGTGTAAGAACATCGCGAACTCGTGGGTCGTCGGTGTATCTGTTGCGGTAACGACCAAAGAGAGCACGACGCGCAGCTCGCTCTGCCTCAAACTTGGGTGTTCGGACGTAACGGTTCTTGAAGTCCACGTGGCCATCCTTGAAAGAGAAGCAACATATGTTGCCATCTCCATTCAATGGGATGTCGTCCTCGCCGAACATGGGCGGGAAAGCGTGATCAGGCTGCACCCGATAAAATGCACCATCAAGATCAGCAGGGATCTGTCCGATGACCTCAAGCTCATAAACCTCGGCTTCAAAGCGCGCCACATCTTCATTCCATGCGCTCATCTGGTAGATCCTTGGAAAGACCGTGCTGCCAATGAAGTGAACCATCTTGAAAGATGTTTTGTAGAATGGTGTTGCAAAAAATTCTTGCTCAAAATTCAAAGCTGATTGTTTGATGCCAGAGAGCTACCGGCATTCACAGAGTTAATTATATACAAATCCGGTGGTGCATAGCAGCCAATGAATTGTATGTCAATTGAAGCGGCCCCATCGTGGTTGACACAGAACCACCGCACGGGTGGGGCTTTGCGGGTGGGTGGCACCCACTCGGTACGATGGACCAATTTAGGACCAACCGAACGCTCCTCAACATAATACAACCATCAACTCTCCGATAGGAACCTTCCGGAAGAAACCCCAGAATTATCGAAAATGACCTTGTTCTATGCTGATCCCGCTTTGCAGAAGCATCACGATGATGCCTTTACCTCTGTGCCTCGCGTCAAGAAAGACGAGGTCCTGCCTCCAGGTGTAGACCGAACAACTTTCGAGAATGTCCTTAACCTATTCTCAAAGATTGTAGGAGAGGGGAACGCTATATCGGGCGAGCAGCTTTACAATTTTCGCGACCCATATCCGCTGTACTTGGAGGATTTCCAGCCATCAGCCGCCGCCTTGTAAGTCTAAAATACCGCTGAGCACGTTGTCGTGAGTATAAGGATGAAACTGATGCTATAAACCAGTCCTAAATCGGTTGATGAGATCCAGGCGATCTTGAAGGTTGCTAACGAGTATCGTATTCCTCTCTGGGTGTGCTCGCAGGGCAAGAATTTTGGGTAAGAAAATCACATTCGGGACTATGTTGTTGCAAGATTAACCAAATAAAAGCTATGGCGGCCCGGCCCCGCGGTTATCTGGTTCAGTTGTCCTGTCTTTGCACAGGATGAAGCGCATCATTGAAGTAAACAAGAAGTTCGCTTACGTTCTTGTGGAGCCTGGTGTTACGTTCTTCGAGCTTAACAAATATCTCGAGGACAACAAGATCCCACTTTGGATGGGTGTGCCAGCTCTTGGGTGGGGCAGCGTTGTTGGTAACGTAATGCTCACGTACGTCCTTCTCGAACGCAGTCACTGACCCCTCATTATTATAGACAATGGATCGGGGCCACGGATACACAATCTCTGGAGATCGACAGAACGGCATTCGCAGTTTAGAGGTTATTTTGCCCTCGGGCGAAATCATGCGTACAGGGCAATGGGGTGTGACCAATTCGCCGAGTACGCATACCTGCAGCAACAACTTCGGACCTCAAGTCGATGGTTTATTCCTCCAATCCAATCTCGGCATCGTTTCCAAGTTGGCTGTTCAAGTAGACCTTGCGCCGCAAGCCTTCATCGACATCAAGATTATTGGAGAAAATGTGGATGATCTCGGACCCCTCATCGACTCCTTGCAACAATTGGCGCTTGAAGGGGTCATGCAGAATCACGTCTTGATAACAAACATCAACCATTTTGCTTCTCATGACCTGCCGAAACACAAACATCAGGCAGAAGAAGGTCCGTTGCTACCAGGTACCATTGCTCACATGAAAGAAATGTATCAAATGGGCTACTGGAGGGGTACGTTCAGCCTGTACGGCAGTCGAGCCATGGTAGAAGCTCGCTACGCAAGAGTCGAAGAAATCTTCACCAAAAATATCCCGGGTATACGCATAGAAAAGAAACTGACTGAAGGTCGAGATGGAGGACTGGTCAGCGCCGCAGATGTGGGAACTCTGAGCGCCGGTGTTCCCACGATGGCGCCCATGAAGTTGGCCGATTACAACCTCCCTGCAGATGGCAGTGGTTCTGGCGGACACATTGACACTACCTTGATTCTCCCGGCAGATGGAGCCAAGGTAGTGAAGTGGTTTGTCGAAGCGAAGAAGATCATGGAAGACGAAGGCGTCGACCCTTTCATCGGATGTCACGTCTTCCCTCACCACATCCTGTTTGTCCAGGAATACGTTTTCGATAAGAAGCAAGCCAGTCACCGAGACCGAGGTCGCAGGGTTATTGCCGCACTGCTTTCTGCGGCGAAGAAGAATGGCTACGCGAATTACAGGGCACACTTGCATCAAATGGGTGAGTATATTCGAAAATGCCCTCTACGTTATGCGGTGTGTGCTTACCCTTCTTAGATGCCGTACAAGAAGTGTACGATTTTAATGATCACATGTATAGAAGATTTGTACAGCAATTAAAGGTAATGTTCTTGACGCCATTCGTATTATCACTTGGCTAAATGTTGTGCACAGGCTGCTGTCGATCCGAATGGCATATTGGCCCCGGGAAAACAAGGCATCTGGCCTTTGCAGACTGGGAAGAGTTGAGCTGAGGTACTGAGGCATGCATTTAGACAGGCAAACTTACGTGTTCATTTTCCGTTCTTTAGATACTCAGCTTACCTTCGTATACACAAGTCCACCTGCATGTTCAAGAATTCACACTATGCCTTTACGCCGTTGTAGACCATAAATATGATACCTATACACAACTCTTCCCACTCTGTACAAACACGATATCAAATTGCGCCGAGGGTTGCATCTACTAGTTGTGGGTATGAAATCGCGCATTGGGTGCACAGACACTATGGCTGAGCCGAGGCCTACGAAAGCACTCCACCTAATTAACTTGTTCAATCCGGCTCATCCGGAGCCGTGTCTAGGCTTTGCACTATGAATAGCTTACACAGTACTCAGACGATCCGACAAGTCCGTCTGTCTCCGAGTGGGGCCCCACCGAATGCATTGTCTTGGTCTCAGGTGGCATTTGCTAGCCTGAATCGTCTTCTGCGACAGAGGTGGCGCTGTTCAGCCGACGTGTTCGATAATAGAGTTCTACTTTACGGGAAGGTTGGTCGCATTTACTGTGTAGCGCCCATCAGGTGCATCTCGACCCGTTAGCGGTTTCTCATAGCTCCGCGGGTCAGACCGCCCTTCAACGATCATCCATTAATCTGGCCCCGAAATTGACGGCGTTTTAGCTCCCGCTAGCTCAACGCCCACTTTGACGTAGGAGCCTGCTCTTTACTCTTACTCTCTTCTCTATAGCACGCCCCTCCTGTTCGCACATAGGGGTATTCTAAACAGAGTTGCACTGTTAGATTCAGCGTCTTCGTCGTCTTAGCTTTAACGTTGTCTATGCGGCGTTATCTAATCTGAAGGGACAAGAAACACCGCTCAGGATCCTCTAAATAGCTTAGTGTTACCTTAATTCTTTGGCCATACCCTAGCTGCCTAGCAGGGGGCAGCTTGCTGGGTTGGTTGTTAAACAGCGAATAACAGGTGCTCTTCTGGTTTTACTCTAGGCTTTAAGAGGAAGCCCTTAGTCTACTTTAGATCTAGCATATATCTATCCTCTTATTCTAATTGCCCTCTCCAGACTCCATTTATACCGGCCCCTTGCTAAGGTATGGTCAAACAATCGATTTGTTACGGTATTAGACTTTGGCTCACATCCACTCCTCTCCTCTCATCGAGATGAAATCTTCTATCCTATATATTTCATCTACCAGGGATTAGGAACAATATCGACGTACTGTTTGAAGCCTCCCTTCTTAGCCTCTTCGAACGCTGCTTGATGTTCCTCCAAGCTGTACGTTACATGCTTTGCGCCTCCACGCTTGCCAAGCTTAAGAACACCGGACTCGACCATCTTGATAGTGAGCTTGATACCGGAACGTTCAACTCCCACTTTTCCTATGAGAGACATAGACTGGTGCATAAAGTATGCGTAAGGAATGGAAATGGTTCCCGCAGGGCCGCCGCTGAGGATGATCCTTCCTCGGGGCTTGACACATTTGAAAGCGGTATCAAAGTAGGGACTTCCCTCCAACGATCCGGATGCCCAATCATTGTACACCTCCACACCGCTATTTCCGGGTGTTGCTGCAAGGATGGCCTTGGTGTCTTTGTCCTCATCACCAGTCATGACGACGTAGCGGAATCTCTCATGGTTTCCGAGCTGTTCCTGCAGGCGCTTCAAATTCTTCTCGCTCCGAGCAATGGCGACTACGTTTGCGCCAATCGCAAGTGCAACTTCGCTGCAGATGCCGCCGTACGTGCCTGTCGCAGGCCCTACGAGATACGTTTCGCCTGGTTGTAGCTTGGCCGATTCGCAAATGGGACCGACACCCATAGCGTAGAAGGATATCTCGTGCAGATCAGCTGGAGTATAGCCAAGTTCCTTGGTCATGCGCTGGTCGTCGAGCAAGAATGCGTTCTCCAGTGGGATTTTTTGATACTGCTGCAAGGCTCCATCTCTCCATTCTCCCTTCATCAATTTCTTCGCCACAGGATCCTCACCGCCATGGTGTCCCTGGATCATGAACACATCGTCGTCATCACGTGCAGTGATGAAAGCGGTGAAATAGACAAGGTCGCCTTGTTTGAGACGGACAGCGTCAGGGCCGATAGCGTGAACGCGGCCAACGTGACTCGGGTGAGGAACCAAGGGAAGTGCGAGGTTGAAGACGGGTAAATGGCCCCTGTGAATGTCGTCCGCGTAGGGAAAGACGACTGTATTAAGTACTTTGACCACAACAGATCCAGCGCCAGCCTCTGGGACGGGCAGCTTGATAAGTTCGAGTGGTTTCTCGAAAGACGAAAGCCAAAGGGCCTTGTTCTCAAGAGTAGATTGTTCGCCCATAATTCAATGAGGAGATCTAGGAGGTCCGATAATGGTTTGCTTTACGATCGAACGAGAGAGCAGCCAAAATGTGACCTGTATAACGATGATACGACTCGTACTTTTGTAATTCGACCAAAAAGCTATCTCCCTCCAGGGCGGCGCACTAATGGGCCGATTGCTGCGAGCCACATGCTCCCCACCCAGCGGAGGAACCCACACAGTTATTGATTATGCCACATAGACATGTACAGACCAAATTGGTCTTGCATTTTTACTATCACAGTACTATTCTGATACAAATTTGGATTATTCCGTGACTGAAATCCCTCTTAGCTGCTACTGCATGCAGATGAACAAGCCAAAATGGGCCTGCGAACCCGCGATTGCAGAGCTGCATATACTGAGGAGCAACAAAAGGTAATGTACTCAGGGAGTGAACATGACTTTCATGTCAAGCTAAGCGCTCTGGGTAATGCTAAGATTGGTTACACAGTCACGAAGTCGAAATTACAGCGCAGGATAGTGGCACAGTGCGCTGGCGCCATACAACAACCAACTCGAAATTCCTTTAGACTTGTATATCAGTTGAAAATACCATTCCAGATAGAGAATTGGTGAGGCTTTTCAATTTTCTCGAGACAGCGATTGGCCCTGGGCCTCTTTGTTAGCGTGGGCACCTGCTGATTAAGTTGATGAAAGCTTACATTGCCAGACCGACCCATCCGAGAGCAGTTCTGCAGAAACCAGGAGAGGTAAAGCCGGTCCGCAGCATGTTTCCATACCTGGTAAGCCCATCGTCTCGACAAGGCTCTCTTCGACGAGTTGATCAAGCTTTGCGTAATCCAAGGTTGGTTGCAAAGTATCTCTGCTCTTGAGATACCAATGTAACAGTAGTCCTGAATACACATGTCAGTTTGAACGATTCGAGACAAAATAACAGAGGTAATGACTAATGGACAGCGTGGGAACGGTGACAGTGCATACCGGCTTCATAACAGGATGTAGCGCATGTGGGGCCCATAGAATACGGAGCCATTTTCTGGATATAACGCACGCCAGATTGACAGTCCGTGTTGAGCGCTTTTGCAGCGCGAAGTAAAGCCTTGTGTAGCTTTGAGGAGCGAACCCCTTCCAGGCAGTCCGTCGTAACCTCGAAACCGCTGTTAGGTATGCCTGGGTTTTCGAGCTGTCGTTTGAGGTTTGATAAAGTTTTGCTCCCGTAGAGATGATAAAATGTCGAATCCAATGAGGCTTTACCAGAGATGAAAAGTGGGCTGCGCGAAACGTAAGTCCACTCGCCGTCACTCGACTGGTCTTCGAATATCGTATCGAGGATTTGCATGGCTCTTTCGAGTTTGTTGATCAGATCTAACTGCGAGCTCAAGTCTTGCGAACTTTCGGAAACCTCCAACAAGCAGACGCGCCACAGTACCGATGAGACTGTAGTGACAAGCCCCAAGACACTGATGGGGGCAAGTGGTTTCTGTCCGCTCATTATACAATTCAACACCTGTAGGTTATCTGGTGGTTGAAGGGGAGGTGTCCAATCTGCCTCGAGCAGGCACCAGAGTTTTTCATCTGATGGCAAGACAAATGAGACATCCGTGGCGAAAGCTGTGAAGCAGTGATCGCTGCTGGTGGAAGCTAATGCTGCACCAATCTTAATGGTGAGGGCTATACACCTAGAGACTATTGTGAGCTGAGATACTCTAATGAATTCAGGCATAATATCCACCTGTTCAGAGTCTCTTGATAGACCCAATCTCGATACGTCAGCGCAGGAGCTTTACTGATGTTTTTAATAGCGGTCCGTGAGAGCTGTAAGCTGCGTTAGTCCTGGTATAGAAATTACGAATTGTTGAGACAAGAACCTTGATAACGTGCGAGAACGCACTTGTGACACGCCTCTGGACATAGGCGGTTGATGAGTAGGCATCAAAGTAGCTCATCAGCAGGTAAGTTTGTAGCGTCCATAAATTGAATGTGTCGTCTATCTCGTCTCGGCCGCTATGTTCAAACTACATATGGCGTTAGTGGGCGCGGAGGGAAAGATATTAGGGGCGGAACACCTGACACATGAGTTGACTAGCAGCCGCATGCAATCTGGTAGCGGTGGTGCGCTCACAAAGATACAGGGCACCACAAGCCATAATCTCAATGAGCAATGGCGCTGTTGATTGTCAGAACAGTTTGGCGATGATCTGGTAGAGTAGCGTTTACAGGCAACTGTGGACGTTGAGAAGGTAGGCATGTGCACAATGGGCACGTGTTTCGCCATGTGCGTCGAGAAGGCATTCACAAACCTATTGGCGGCAGTCTTGGAGGGGAAGGTAAATGGCGTGCAGGATTGGTAGATACCGAACAGCTGGATGTTGGCGCGTGCCAGCGAATAGTCGTCGTGGGCGGAGATCGAGAAGTGTGGATTCGTACCTGTGTCAGTGGGCAGCGGCGTGAGAGGCGCAAGCACAGAGTCGAGTGAGGCGTCGGTGGATGTCGCAGGTACGAGAAACTCGAACAGATCGAAGTCGGTGGGATAATCGAGCGACATACCAGGCATGGTGTCCACGGGAGCAAAGGAGTGTGGTGATGCCAGTCCTAGATTGGCCCAATCCTGAAACTGCGCACTCTGAAGGGACGGCGCAGGGGACCGAGGGGAGCGAGATGTAGAGCTGGTGGACACCGTGGATGCCCGCGCTCGAACACTGGGTGAGGGAGCTTGCGGTGTGGGCTCCTGCGTCTGTTGCGCCTGCTGTGGCCATGAGCTGTCTGGTACCCGCTTGGTAGTTGGGCTGGTCACTGTTGCAGCTACCGCCGTTGACGCAACCATAGTCGTTGCTATAGTAGCTATCGTTTGTGTAGCAGCCGTTGTTGCTTCTGTGGCAGCTGATGTCGTGCTTATCGCAGCGGGTGCCGTCTTTCCTTGGACAGCTTCTGGATGGAAGTTGCGCGTGTGCCGGACAATGACATCTTTACGCGACGAGACAACGCCACACAAGGCACAGTTGTACGGCTTCTCAGCACGATGCGTCCTCTGGTGCCGGCGCAAGTGCGCGGATCGGGTGAAAACGACCTGGCACTCAGGGCAGGTGAACATTGCTGTCATGGTCCTGGGCGAGGTAGTCTATTGTTGGCTGAACAGCGTTAAATGCACACTCGCACCGGACATGGGTAGCACATCACCAGGTGAAAGCAGCTGGAACAGCGTTGGTCTTGGGGTCGACAGTTTACATACCGCGGGGTAAGACTTCTACCGGCTGCTAGTCTTCCCCACATGAGCACCATCTACCCCTGTCCCTGCTGCGGTTCTTAGTGAAGTTGCTTGCTTCTCATGTGTGCCCTCTGCGCTACTGGCTGTTCAGTCATTGGCCCCTCTGTGGGCAAGTTGTCAAGCTGTCGCTAGCCAGAAGAGCCGGTACAAGCCCTGAAGGTGAGGTTTGTTGAATCTTCCAACAAGGGGGGTTTCGAATGGAATATTCCGTATATGTGAACGATCCGAATATTTCGAACATTACGAGTAAAACCAAGAAGCCCGTGCCTGCTTATCTAAGGACAGCCTCATCGTCGGTAAAGCTCGCTTACTTTCATCACGTAATTGAAATTCCTTGCTTATTGGTTGCCAAGCCTGTTTTAATTCTAAATGGCTGATCTGAGCTTAGAAATTTAGTGGAATATTCCGAAATATTTCGAATCAATTGGGGAATACCAACAACCCTACTGGAGGTCATGAAGGCCGGAAGCCACGGAGAGAGATCACAGAGTCGAAAGGGCAGGTACCCTAGCTTGACGTTTCCAAGGTTGGTGTAGGATGTTGCAACTCGCTAAATTAACGCGCAGTAAGAATTCCCAAATACCTGAGGTTTTCGCATCTATTGACTCTAAAAGACTACGTACTAGATCAACAGGTCGGGCGTTGTGGGTGCAGCTTCACGACGACGTGTGAAGCCACGTGAATCCCTGCAGTCGTATGCATGCTTACGATAGCATTTCCGATGATTTGGTGATTGGCCAGCAAGCTACACTAATCCTCACAGCTTCGCGGCAGCTTCCTGCGGGGTAAAGGCCTTGTACCCCACAAATGTGTCCTGGGGATCCCACTCTGCCCTAATCCGCATCCATTTAGCTAACGCTGAATCGGTCATAACCTGCCCCTTGTTAGTCCGTGTTCGCCCGATCGTACGTGCGGTATACACCGAATGTTGAACTCACCTTGGCATTCCGCTGTTTCTCATTGAGATCAGCTATGTATATGCCGCAGCCGACCGGGGCTGCCTGTTTGAAAACGCGGCGTAACCATTTGTCGTTGAGTTCATCATTGGAGGGATCTCGCCAGCAGTTCATCGCAGACACATAACACTTCTGCGGAAGGCTAAGCGCTTGGTCCGCCTCGTCCGGGTAGTATTCGAGCGGGCAGATCGTCCCCGTTGTCAGCCGCGTCGGCAGCTCGTACATGGCCGGTGTGACGGCATCAATCAGCTGCGAAACTGTCAGTGTATCTACCCCGATCGGGAGCATTACTCATACCTGGTCCAGATCGACTTTCGGGTCTGTCATTATACTGTCCACGTTCCAGCGCCCGCCCACAGGCTGGAACTTTTCCTGCAATGCCCATAGTTCTGGCCAGGTCCGCTCGGTCATAGCCACGTCCTCCACCTTGAATTTTGCGAATTCGTCCGGGAGACCTTCCCATGGACTCGCAAGCACTTTGGCCTCTTCCAAAGAGTCGGCATAGATCGTCTCGTTGATTACGAACATGATCCGCGCATCCTTGACATCCACGCCATCTCCCGGCTGATCCATGTCAGACCTAAAGGTGAGGAAGAACAGATCTGTACCATATTTTGGAACCTTCTCTGACGTCTGCATGACCCATTTCAGCAGCGGCTTGAAAATGTCAGTCGAGTCAATGATGATCGTCCTGTCGTATAATTTCCGGGCAGGAATCGTGTTGGCCCACACCCTAGTAACGACCCCGAAAAAGCCAATTCCGCTACCCGGCGCAGCCCAGAATAGGTCCGGGTTTTCTGTTTTGCTGCATATCACCACCTCCCCACCCGCAGTCACCACCTCGAGCTGTGTCACCCAAGTGGCACCAGTGTACCCCCATCCACGTATGAAGCATCCCTGGCCACCAGCAAGTAAAAAGCCACCAGTGCCAACGGTTGGGTTATGGCCCCAAGGGAAGAATCGCTTGAGGGTTTCGAATTCGGTTGCCAGCTCCTTAACCGTGTGTCCGGGACTGAACGATGCGATTTTGGTACGGCTGTCGTACTCTATCGTCTTGTTGAGATTCTTCGTGTCGATGAGTATACCGCCTTCAACAAGCGATGCGCATGTGAAAATGTGGCCACCTGAGCGAACTCCGACCTTGAGACCACGACGCTTGGCGTCTGTCATGATTGCCTTTACATCAGCGGTTGTAGAGGGCTTGTAAATTTCGGCTGGCTTCGTATCTGGCACGCGCTGATTGAAGAACTTCTGGCGAGCTTCTTCGTAGCCCTCCGATGAGAGGGTCAAGCCGGAGGTCGTGGCAGTCATTGTTTTTGGTAAGATAGTTAGGGATAGATCGAGAGTATGATTGCAATTGTTTGGTGTCTGCGTGAAGTGAGTTGCGATGTCCACCTCTAAATAGTGTCCCCAGCTTCTGCGGTTTGGAAGATATTACCACAGTCGGTAGTACTTGGCATCTCTACCCACTCATTTGTCCGCGTCGCCGCCTCCCCACCCATGACGACTATCTCGTACGCTTACTGTGGTTCGTACACACACAGCACTGGCTTTCCGGAACTCACGCTATGCTGTCACGTAAAAGCAACGATCAAAGAACGGACCCATGTTCACTACACTGAGATAAAACACTCTTGGCCCCCTGCCTCCTGTATGTACGGCAATACTTGGCAGCTATCGTACAATCACGCATTTCTTAGAACACATGCTCTCTTGGGAATGACCGTGTTGCTCAGGGCCTAAAGATTGGTCAAACCAGTCATTTCTCTACTGTGGTGTCAGGCGTGAGTAGTTTAGGTGGGTCCCGGTGTGGCGGATGACTACGGTCAGCGTATTGAGGCCTTTGTTGGCTTAGATAGGACTGATGCAGTATTAGTCAGCGTTTAGAGCTGCTGCTATTGGACATAGTTGTTAGGAAAGCTTGCTGTATTCTCCGTCCGCACCCCTGGACTCCGCGACCCACCTATACTACTTACGCCTGATACCACAGTACATAGGCGGAGATTCTAAAGCCGACCGGACAGTTTCCTCCGATCGTACAACAGAGCAAAGAGTGCGAGCGGTATGATATCCGCGCACATTGCATGCACGGACTTGATGTTTATTGTTGATCTGGGCCATGAGACATTACAAATCCAAACTTGCAAGTTCTCCAGCCCATGCTCTTCTGATTAACTGCTGAATCTCGCTTTGTTGGATCTTGCGTGGATTGGCGTACTGGTTCTTCATAGCAATACCTGCTGCTTTCTCAATATCCTCCTCCTTCATCCCAAAATCTCTCAAAGCGCGTTTCACGCCGAGAATGGCTAAAAGGCTGTTCAGGGCCTCGATGCCTGAGCTATGATCCCCAGGCAGGATCTCTGCTAGATCAGCGTCCAAATTAGGGACTGCTGAGCAATTGTAAGCAATGGTATGAGGTAGAACAATGGTGTGCGTTTCAGCGTGTGGAAGGTCGAAGGATCCACCGAGCGTGTGGCACAATTTGTGATGTAGCGACATCGTGGTGCTCCCTAAGCAAATACCACACAGCCACGCGCCGTACAACGCTCTGCTCCTTGCAGACATATTTGTGCTATCCCTGACAATAATAGGCAGCGACGCTGCCAGAGCTCGAATGCCCTCTTTAGCTATCAGACTGATGACGGGATTCACATCAGGCGCGTAGAGAGCTTCGACAGCATGGGCAATTGCGTTCACACCGCTGGTTGCGCTCAATCCTTGGGGAAGAGTCGTAGTGAGATCCACATCGTAGATGACTGTTCCAGGTAATATCTTCGGGTCGCTCAACGTAGTCTTCAAGCCATCGTTGGTCTGGCCCAGGATGGGAGTCATCTCACTGCCTGCATATGTTGTCGGAATACAGATGTGGTATAGACCGGTTCGTATGCTGATGGCTTTTCCCAGTCCAGTAGTGCTGCCGCCTCCAATTGACACGACGCAGTCAACCGCCTTCTCCCTTACAATTTCCATGGCCTTTTCCGTGATGCTAGTTGGCGTATGCATCGCAGCTTCAGAGAAGATGTGAGCAGACTTCGCTCCCAAAAGATGACTGACTCGGCGTGCGTCCTCGGTTTGAAACGGCGTACATAATATTAGAGCAGCTCGAAGATTGTTCCTGGAGAGCTCGGTCCCGATTTGAGTGACGGTACCAGCTCCAAAGACCACACGACTTGGATTTGCTGTGTAGACGAAGGAATCCATGATCAAAGAGGGGAAAATTTAGTAGTTTCCAAGACTGGAGCTTAGGGCTGCCCTTTCAATCGAGGTATTTAGTCTTCAAATGATAGAGATTTGAAACTTTTCACAGCTGTTCCAGTGGAGCCGCCTGCCTCGCGGCGGGGTGGCAAGCTCCCCACCTGGTAACATCGTAGAGTGAGGATTGAGACAAGTTGGGTTAGATCCAGCATCAATAATACAGGCCGAAAGCACGCCTCCATCACTCAACACAGATGGTTGGAATTGAATGCTCCCTGAGTAATCATTGCAATGAGACTATTGGCGTGCAATCAATCAATATCTGGAAGCGGCATGCCTTTCTGATTTGACAATGGAAGTTGAGCTTTGCCAGAGCCGCCAGAGCCGCCCGAGCCTTAAGGTTTCGCATTTCATGGCTTTGTTCCATGTTGAGCAGCACGAAATCGTAAGTCAACAGCTTCATACCTGCTTTTGCACTTGGGTATCGGAAAGCAATCTCCGGGGTTGCCTGACCCCAAAGACGGCATCCGAACTCTCATATGGGTCGTTCCTCAGATAAAGCGCTATGATCAGCGTGTCCCATCCTTCTTTATCGAACTTGAAATGCATATGGCTTGGTCTCATGGGATGAAGATGCAACCTGGCCAATAGTTCTCCAACTGTCCCATCGTGCGGAATGGGGTAAGGAACAAGCACTATTCTTCTGAACCAGAAGACTCCTTCTGCATTGATCGTAGGGATGCACCTCCCCTCTGGTTCGTCTCGGCCAGGGTGTTGTACATCGTATTTACCACCAGAATCGGTCTCCCAAATATCCACTTCAACGTCAGATGTCGGATGGCCGTCTGTATCTATGACAGTGCAGATGATGAAGAGGGGCCACCCATTCGCATCGTGCGATTCGTTTTCGCCGTGATTCAGTTGCTACGCATATGTGTGTGAAAAGGCCCTAGGGCTGTTCCTTCGGTTGATCCTGGCGGTTTCGGGTGGTCAATACTATGAACAAGCAGACTGAGTCCCAGAACGTTGCTTGAAAGGATGAACTCTTGCCGAGCACCCGTACAGATTTGACCGGTGCAAGTGAGAAACCCAATCGTGCTCATCCACTCGTCCTGAGATAAACGTTTCTCGTGTTCGAAGTCGTGGAGGTGTCTGGGTGATGGTTTGAGGAGTTGACCAGATTCACATTAGCCGTGATATTGTCGACAGTGAGATCGTACAATGGAGGCAGCGTTGATGTTACATCCTTATACATGTGGGGCTCGTACATATGGGGCGTTCAGAGAGAGGTTTGATGTATTCAAAAGATGATGTCTGTGAAAGATGAGAGCGACATTGGTCGGTTCTAACAACAGAGATCCACCCATCAGAGCCGTGCGCAACGTCCACGGGTCTGTCAGGCTCCATCAAACTTGCGACACTCATGACTTGTTCGGATGTGGGGCTTTACAACCCCATCTAATGTTTCAGGAATGCGTAGGTGGCTGAGTCGAACCCCACCTACGCAAAATCCCAAATCGGAATGGTGTCGTCTTACGAGTGTAATTTGAGGATACTGGGATGATACAAGCTCAAGCAGATTGTAGAGGCGAGAGAATTAAGCGAGTTTGCATTATATTGAAGCAACTACGGAGATGGTAACAGAAAGCATAAACCTTGGCTTGACCTCAATCCTTCCAGGTGATGGTTTTCGTTCTGACCCATTCTTCCAACCCAGGCAGACTGTTGAAGCGACCAAAGCCGCTACTCTTGACGCCTCCGTGAGGTAGGTTGGTCTCATCGTGTATGCTCATATTATTGATATGTACAGATCCGCACTGAAGCTTCCTCGCAACATGAAGGGCTCTGCGCAGATCTTTCGTGAATACTGCGCTGTTAAGACCGTACTCCGTGTCATTAGCCAGTTCAATAGCCTCCTCATCAGACTGAACAATGTACAAGGCCACCGTAGGCCCAAATGATTCTGTCTTGTATATTTTCATCTGAGGCGTAACGTTCTCTACCAGTGTTGGTAGCATTCTGGTCTTTTCTTGCCCGATGCTTGTGTTGGACTCGGGCTGCCACAGACTTGCACCATTGGATATCGCGTCGTCTAAGAGGTTACGTACCCTCGCTACAGCATTGCTATTGACCAGTTGAGGTATGTTATCCTTTCCGAAAAGTTTTCCCAATGCTGTAGTCAGACTCTGGCGAAACTCCGTGACGATCGCAGCATTCACAATAATTCGTTCGGTAGACATACACACCTGGCCGGCATGTAGAAAAGCACCTAAACAGCATTGAAACGCTGCAGATTCGACGTCGGCGTCCTCACAAACGATGGCTGGAGCTTTGCCCCCAAGCTCCAAAACAGCTGGTTTTAAGTTCTCACCAGCGAGAGATGCAACAATCGAGCCGACAGCGGTGGAGCCGGTAAAATTGACCTTCCGAATGATGGGGTGGGAGATCAGAGCCTTGGTTACACTAGCGGCATCCTCTTGGCGATGGTAAAGTGTATTAAGACACCCTGCCGGTAGACCGGCTTCGTGAAGTACAGACGCAATTCCCCACTAGCACATCGTTAGCAGTGTCCTTTCTTAGAGAGATACCACTCACGTAGGTTGCTGGTGCTGATTCTGGCCCCTTTAGAATAACAGTATTTCCCCTGTGTCATGGTCAAAAGGGTTCTTGACCTCGTCAGCTGGATGCTAGCATTCATCTACTCACATAGCCAATGGTTGCAGGCACGCGCGCAATCCGAGAACTTGGGGAGCATTCCACGGGGCAATTCCTAGGATCACTCCGTAAGGTTCCTTGATCACTATCCCGCTGCTGTTCTCTGAGTCGACGACAGGCATAGCGCCTGTGGTGGCTATCTGTACGAGCCCAGCAATATCGATGCAGGCTTGATAAGCCGCCTCATATTGGAACTCGAAGAAGCTTTGTGCCACTCCAGTCTCCGTGAGACTGTAGTGCCGAAATTCGCTTTTTCTTTTCTTAAATACTTCAGCGGCGCGCAAGAAGATGTCCCTTCTGGTGCGCGGTTTGGTCTTGGACCACGTGACGAAAGCTGCCTGTGCAGACTCGATCGCCTTCAAGACATCCTCTTCGCTTGCTGAGGAGCACTGGTACAGCCGTCTTTGGTCGAGAGGTGATGTAATTGGGAAAGTACTGTCAGATCTGACCTCCTTTCCGTCAAGCCAGAAAGGTATGGTTGATTCATTGTCGAACGCTGAGCCCGCTGGTGGGTCCGATGTCTCATTGGCAGCCATTGAAGCTCGGAATCTAAATTTGCAAATGACCAGATACAAAGTTTCAGGTCTTCTTTCATTAAGTTTAAGCCGTAGCTGTTGACGTGCGTTGAATTTCGAGGCTAGCGCAGGGTGGGTTAGGTGGGGTCAGGGGTCCAAATGACCGAACGTATTCGCGGATGGGTACATTCCCCACAAAGGATCAGACAGTCCGGGTGGCTAGGAACGAATTTTAATAACTTGATGGCTTCAACCTATGAGTCATGCATCATTCATCAGCCACGAGGCACGTAATCGGATTTTTCCAATTATAGTGTCACCTTCGAAAGCCGGAACATGTCCTTAAAGATCATCATCATTGGAGCTGGATTGGGAGGCCTTGCGGCTGCAATCTCCACAAAATTAGAGAGATCCGAGCATGATGTACTGGTAGTGGAGAGTGCACCAGAATTGGCAGAGGTACACAACATATCCCTGCGAGCCGAGAACGACCTTCTGATGGAACATTTAGGTTGGAGCTGGATTGCAAGTCACACCAAATGCAACGCGACTGCTGAAGCAATGGGGCTTGAGCGAGACTCTTGAGGCGCTTTCCTCAAGCCCAGAACTGTTCACCATACATCGATACGCCGATGGTGAGATCATCGGCAAGCGAAATGGTTATGGCAATGAGATGTTAGAGAAGTACAAGAGCCCTTTTCTGGACATGCATAGAGCAGACCTTCAGATGAGTATGTATGAACGTGCGAGAGAACTGGGTGTCAGGTTCAAGTTCGGGGCGCTCGTTACCAGCGTCGACCCAGGTCTCCCGTCCATCACTTTGGCAAATGCGGACGTTATCCATGGCGATCTTTTGATCGGTGCTGACGGTATGTGTCCACTCTTTTTGTCTTCGCAAACTCATCAAGCCAGGTCTCTGGTCCAAATGCCGTGAAATTGTCTTTGGTAAACAGTATACCCCAATACCGACTGGAGACCTCGCGTACCGCGTCATCCTCAAGATTGAGGAAATTAGGAATGATGAGATGAGAGATTTCTTTTCTATACCTAGGGTTGCTCTATGGACGGGACCCGACTGCCACGCAATCTCTTATCCTATCAAGGCAAATACTTTGATCAATATCGTGCTCCTTGTTCCCGATGATCTTCCCGAGGGAGTATCTAGAGTTGCAGGAGACACTTCAGAGATGTTACAGGTCTTCTGTGACTGGGATCCTCGGTATAGTCTTTCTCCTGAGTACTTCTGGGGACTAAGTCTCACTCTTACAGGCTGAAAAGCCTCCTGTCCGAGGTCACAAAAGTGGACAAGTGGAAATTGATGCATAGTAAGTCGATGTTGCCACCACGTTCTTGTAGCCAGACTGATGACATTGACTTCCACTAGTGGAAGAGCTTGATCATTGGTCCAATTCAGAGAGCACTATGGTCTTTCTAGGAGACGCATGCCATCCGATGCTTCCTTATCTGGCTCAAGGAGCAGGCTCTTCTTTGGAAGATGGAGCTGCCTTGGGCCGCCTGCTATCAAGGGCCAGCTCCCGCAAAGATTTCCCGAGAATCTTCCAAACGTACGAAAAGTTGAGGAAGAGTCGTAGTTCTGCACTACAGAAAGGCAGTATGCGACAGGTTTGTGGGCCTCATCATTAGAATCGCCAAGCATAGAACTGATGAGCCGTACAGAGAGAGACCAACCATCTACATGATGGCCCTGAACAGCAAACTCGCGATCAGTTGATGAAACAGCAGTTTGAAGAGCCACAGCCTGGTTATCCGTTCTACTGGTAAGATCTACATGTCAGGTCAAGAGAATAAATCTGATAAATCCAGGCTTGACCCTGCGCAACAGAGCTTCGTCTATGGGTACGACGTCTATCATGAGGTCAGTTCTATAATATAGAGTGTGAACCAAGCTCCGCATCCCACTGACTCCATCAAGCTTGAACGCCTGGACCAAGAGAGCAATAGCTCTTCTAAGATTTGATTCCTCAACTCCCAGTAGCAGCAGAACTCTTCTTTGAATCTTAAGTAGATGCAAATAGCACCGTAGATAGTACATATCTAGCAGTCGGTTGTGGTGGCAACCAGTGTAGCTGATTCCAAGCAAGAATTTAGCATGTACTGACGCGAAAGACCCACATGCCTTGCACCGATATCACAAAGCCTGTTTGACTCCCCTTCAAGAGGCTCGTTGTCAACCCTGCGATCCGCACTCGTAGCCACCCGCACCCTCATGCCCCTGCACAACTTACTGTGAGCTCGACCATATAGAGTTTGGCCACATACAGTTATTAGCCACCCTAACGTACA
Source organism: Didymella lethalis (assembly GCA_004335245.1). Lineage (NCBI taxonomy): Eukaryota > Fungi > Ascomycota > Dothideomycetes > Pleosporales > Didymellaceae > Didymella > Didymella lethalis. Next base: position 53,886 of record SAUC01000131.1, on the reverse strand, counting down.
TGTACAACGAGCGGGAAAGTTAACAAGCAGAATACTTCTTCTAAGACCTTACTAAAACTCACTCTATTATAGCCTAAAACACTACAAACTAGCGCTATATAAGGTAAAATAAGCTCTAATATTACTTAGGGACCTCTTCTATAGTATTCTTATATATTTATATATTATACCTACCTTCTTTATATCTTCTATAGTATTATTAGAATAGTTTACCTCCTTTAGTATGCACCTACTTTTTTACTTTCCTACTATTACTTTGCGTGCTAAACTCCTATAGAGTAGTTAACTACTAGCCTTTCTTAACTATAAGGCTTCTCTTAACTTAAGTAATATACCTTATAGGTAAGTAGCTAGCCTAAGTAAGTAACTAGATTTTGCTAAGACTAATTAATACTATAAATATATTATAATATAAGAGTACTAAATTAAATTATACTATAATCTATAGTAAATATATCTACTCTATAGTACTTTAAATATTAATATATATATAATAAATATTATAGGCAAGTAGAATATATAGGTAAGTAGAATACTTTTGCTAAGACCCTACTAAAATATTAACCTCTACTAATACCTCTACAATAATAATAGACAGACGCGTTAAAAGAAGCTTAGATATAGCTTATAATCTAAGCTCTTAATAAGACCTAAAACTCTCCTTATAACGCGCTGCAGCTATCTATAGTATGCACTTAACTATACTACACTATTAACGCGCTAGACAACCTTTACGCGTTAATACTATAGCTAACTTACAGAATCTAACTAATACTAAGAAGTAGGTAATTGTTACGTATATACTTAAGCTCTCTAAGTAAGGATAACCTCCCTAGCTTATAGATATAGCTAATATTACTAATTCTCTATAGAAAGAGCGTACTTTAGCCTCTATTAGCTTAAACTAGGCTAGCACGTTTGTTTTGTATTAGAAGAAGCTTAAAGTAGTATTTAATTATAAGTATAACTATAAGCAAGCCTTCTATAAGAATCCTAAGGTTATATAGAGCTAGTTTAACCTTATAGCTAATACTAAAGCTAAGTATAGCATCTAGAATAATAATATATATAACTTTAATAAGATAGGCTTTATAGTAGGCTAGATATCTACTAGAGCTATTATTGTAGATGCTAAGAAGCTAGGATAAGTAAAGCAGATCTAGCTAGGTAACTAAAAGTAGGTAATAGTTATTAAGAGTATTAATAGTATAGAGTAAGCTATTCTACTTTATATTACCTTTAAAGCCTACTAATACTAGTCTAGCTAGTATAAGAATAATAAACTGCCTTAATATTAGACTATTACTATCTCTAAGAACAGCTAGACTAGGGTAGTAAATTAATACTTTTTAACTTACCTCTTAGGCACCCCCTAAAACTTTCTTAGTTTTAGCCTAAATCTAGTGCTTAGTAGCTTATTTTGTAAGGAATTATCTAGAGCACAACTTTGCTATACATTACTAGCTTGTATCTTTAATAGCTATTAGGTAAATCTACAATAAAGCTAAAATAGGGGGGGTACCCTAGACTCTACCCTAGGGTAGGGGTAGGGTTTCTTAGGTACCCCCTAAAAGTTACTTAAAACTAGTCTAAATTAGGAGATTAGTAGCTTATATTATAGCGCAAATATAGGCGCTTCTATTAAATAATATATTATATAGGCCTAACTTAAATAGGAAAAGAGTTATTTAAGTTTTAAGAAAATACTCTACCCTGCCCTTTTACCACCCTAAGCTAGACTACTAATAAGCTTAGTTTTAACTAGTTAAAGCACTTAAATAGGTATATAACAACGCGTACTATTAGTACCTACTATATACTAATTATTAATAGTTATAGTAGCTATAACTCTATAGAATTTAAGTAATGCTATAAGAATTATAAGATTATACCTTTATGTCATAGGGAAAATACACTAATATATAAGCTAGAACGCAAAGGCAGAGTATGTTTATATTTTGCCTCTGTTTTGGCTGCGACAGTTAAAAGCCCGGACGCTGATCCTGCGCAAGCAGAGAGTGTGTGGATTTCTAAGTTAAGTAGGTAACTAGAGCTGATAGCGAGCCTCTGCCTGAGCCGTGCCGCAGCTGCTTAAAAAGAGCCAGACTAGTCAGAGCGTTAGGGCTAGCACTACAAGAAAAAGTCTGCTACAGAGACTATTAGACCACCTGCTACTGCAGGTGCTTAGCTTAAGGTGTATTACCGTAATATCTCTACCTCCTGCCCCTTAGCCACGAGGTGAGGGGGTGTGTTACAGGGAAAATACACTAATATATTAGCTAGAACGCGAAGGCAGAGTGTGTTTATATTTTGCCTCTGTTTTAGCTATAATACTTTATATATGCCTCTATACTTATTATACCTCCTATAGCCTCTTAATATAGCTTATTTTACCCCTCTAAAGAAAGTATATTAAGATAAAGTTAAGAAGCTTATATATAACTAGATTAACTATATTATAAAGTAGGAGTTCCTGCTATACTTTAAAGTAGCTTATAAGAGAGCTATTGCTACTAGTAATATCTAAAGAGGGTTCTAAGGGGCTAGACTAGGCCCTTTTAACCTAGAATATGTTACATTAACTCTTAATATAAAGCTACACACTCTATTACTACTACTTCCTATAAATAATAAGCCCTAGTAGTTGCAAACCCTAAGTAATACCCTAGAGTTTAGGTTATAATTAATACTTATAAAGAAGAGGATTTAGAGGCACATAGATAGCTTACCTAATTCTATAGTTAAAGCGTTTAAGAAGGTATTAAAGGGGGTAGTAATTATTACGCATAAGCTAGTATTAGCGTAGAATAGTAGATGGAGATAGCTAAGCTTTAGGTAGCTAATAAAGCTGCTACGCAATATAAATTATATAAAAGAAAGTATATTTAAGCTAAAAGAAGCCTTATAGTTAAGAAAGGCTAGTGCTTAACTGCTCTATAGAAGTTTAGCGCGCGTAGTAATAGTAAGAAGGTAAAAAAGTAGATATACACTAAAAGAAGTAAACTATCCTAATAATACTATAGATAGTATAGAGAGGGTAGGCATAATATATAAATATATAAGAATACTATAGAAGAGGTTTCTAAGTAATATTATAGCTTATTTTACTTTATATAGCGCTACTTTATAGTATTTTAGGCTATAATAGGATAAGCTTTAGTATAGTCTTAGTAAAAGTAGCCTACTTATTAATATAGTCTACTTATTATATATATATATTATTAGTTTATATTTAACTTTAGTTAATAAAATACTCTTTAAAATATTACCCTAAAATAATAATAAGCTATATTATATATTACTTAGACCTCTATTATTCTAAGCTATTATATTAGATATTATTTAGACATAGTTTACCTTACTATTCTAGAGCTAGTACGTACTCCCTAAGAACTAACTAGAACTAGTATAATACTAGACTTTATCTAGGTAAAACTCTAATAATATTCTTAAATATAAGTCTTTCTAGAAGTTAAGTAATATACTATTATCTAATTAGAGGCCTTTATAGTTTTAGTACACTAACTACCTAGATTACTCCCTCTAAGACTTATTTACAAAACTTATCCTAGGTACCACAGTATGTTTTCCACCTTGCTAGACCTCCGCGAACGACTGTTAGGCGCTACTGGATGCGGAGGTGGCTGCGGGGACTCATGTAATACCAACCCCACACTCTCAGTGTCTTGGATGCGGGGTTCGTCAGCTGAGTTCTACTCATAATACGAGTTGTTTAGGCGAGTGCAGGTCTTAATTTCGAAGCCGCCCATCTGTAATATAAGAAGAGGGAAGTGCATCTTTTGGAAGCAACTAAGTTATAACACAACCTTCCCTTAATCTACAAACGAAATAAACATGGCCTCTGTCCGCACGAGGCAAGATCTGGACAGGTACCTTGATGCCTTCAACAAAAATGACACCGAAGCATACATGGCCTACTATGCCGACGATCTTGTCATGGCTCTAGGTTCTACGGTATTCAAAAGCAAGGAAGAGGTTGCCGAATTCTTCAAAATAGGACGCCTATCGATGTCAGAGCATGTCGAACCACATGTTGTGGTCATAGGTAGAGATGTAGTAGCTTTTACTGCAACTATTACCTTCACCGCCAAGGTCAATCTCGAAGAGGTGAGTCAGAAATCGACTCAATGTTCAAAAGTACTCCGTTGACACACACGAACAGCCATTCGCAGATTTCGGCGCGACGGTTGTCAAGGGCGGTGGTTACATCACTGCGTTTGCTATAATTTATGAACTCAACGAAGAAGGAAAGTTCAAACGTATTCATGCTGGAAGGGTCGAGCCGGCGGTTGTTTTCAATGGCCCAAAGCTGTAGAGAGCAAGGGCAGAGTAATGAAACCCTAGACCGATATGATCAGTGCCCATGACAGGCTGCTCGTACAGAGGAACGTTCGCCGAAGTCAGTGTACTATGACAAATAGCATAAGTAAGAGGGGCGAATCAAGCGAAAGTCTCTGAAGCGAGTCTAGTGCAACAGCGCTGAAGTCGTCCCTGTTGTGACATGTGACAAAAACGTTAATACTACAAGATAGGTCCCTGAATAAGTGAGAATACGAGCAACCCCACAGACATTTCTCGAGGTTTCTAAATGGCCATTCCCTGCATTTGCATGCTCTGATTGGTCGTTCTAGGATCACTCGTGTTCTCACTCATTCAGGGACCTATCCTGTACATAGATTACTGGGGATTGGTTCTTGGTGTGTAGAGAAATGACAATAAGTGTTTAAAACAGCTAGTTCCTGCCTCATCTCGTATTCTGTACGAAGTACCTAGGCCTACCAAAAACGTCAGAGACCACAGTGCGGGCTGCGTCCTCCTACGTCCACCTGTACCCACCTGTAACCACCTGACACCTACTTAGGTACCCACCGGCACCCACCAGTACCCCTGCTATTCAGCTCGACTAGAATTTTTGGTTTGTTCTCGCAATTTACTGCGCGTGATTCGCTAGGCGGTTTCGAGATCACACTGGCTCGACTTACAGTTCGGGGTGCGGGGTCTCCCCGCAGGCCACAACACAGCGCATAGGCCACCGGTGGGTAAGTACTGCACCATGATGCTCCACGTATCGCATTGAAATGAACTGTCGCACAATGTCCTACATCAATACTTGACGCCCCCAAGGTTCAACCTCACCCCAATAATCCTTTTTGTTTCCAGCCTATACGATAGCATCATGTCCATACCATACCCAAGCGTCGATACACAGCGCATGTTGAGCAAAGCTCTGCTTCTCCTAGGCGCTTTTGTAACAGTGTATTGGCTTCTGCCTGTTGCCTATGGTTTGCTTGTGTCACCGACCCGAAGAATTCCGGGTCCTTTTTGGGCCAGGGTCACTCGCTGGTCCGAATATCGATCTGTCGCCCGGAATTTGTCCAATCTTGATTACATTAGCTTACACGAGAAGTTCGGTACGCTGCTCCTTTGCAAAGACATTGGAATTCCTGTGCTGACTATGATAACGCAGGCTCTGTAGTTCGTGTCGGTCCCAACCGCTATAGCTTTTGTGATCCTGCGGATGTGAAGGTGATCTACGAGCTTGGTGGAAAGTTCCCGAAATCAGCGTACTACAATCCTTTAATCGCGCCGGAGCCTGATCAAAGGAATCTTTTCACATTACGAGATCCCGTGGTGCACAAGGATCGTCGTAGAAAGATCGCCAACTTGTACAGTATGTCCACCATGGTCAACTACGAAGGTGCTGTAGAGCGGATGAACGAAATATGTGTACGAAAACTGTCACAGTTCGCGCAAGAGTGCAGGAAGTTCTCACTTCCTCAGTTCATGCAGTTCTATGCATTTGATGTCATTGGCGAGATTACGGTATGTGTAGTTATGTGTTGATGAGTTATCTCTTCTGAACGTTTCGCAGTTCAACAACTCTTTCCGTATGATGGAGAGCGAGCGTGATACTTCTGGGATGATCCCGGGTATCCGCGGAGCAAACGACTACATGGCATATGTGGGTATCGTTCCGGATCTCCATCCATGGATCAAACGTTGTCAAGTTCTTATGGGCCAGAATGTGGGAGCTGGTAAGCTTCTGGAATTCACGTTCAATCAAATCAACAAGAATATAGAAGAGAACGCAAAGAACAAGACGAAGTCAAACACAAATAGCTTTTTGACAAAACTGTTGCAGATGAAAGCAGAAAACATTGTACAGCTACCGCAAATGTTGGACACATGCGGAAGCAACGTTACGGCTGGCTCAGACACCACCGCCATTTCTCTAAGTGCGGTTTTATACCACCTTTACAAGAATCCGGACAAGTTGGCTATACTTCGAAAAGAAATTGATACCAGGGCGAAAGACAACCTTGTGTCTGATCCAATCACCTTCCAAGAATCACAAAATATGCCCTACCTACAGGCTGTTATCAAGGAGACTCTTCGCATGCACCCCGCAGTTGGTACTATGCTACCTCGACTTGTTCCAAAAGGAGGTGTACAGCTTGCTGGAACTTTCTTTCCAGAAGGCGTAAGTTAAACCTTTCTGACTTTTTCACGTACTAAAACTGGTGCAGACGGAGGTGGGAACAAATGCGTGGGCATTACATCGTAATAAAGCAATCTATGGCGAGGATGCCGATGTGTATCGGCCAGAACGCTGGCTGAGTGCAAAGACCGATGGAGATCTAAGGGATCAGATGATGTTCGCTGTAAGCTTATTCCTCGGTTGCTTGACAAGAGTTGTACTGAATGTCGTTCGCTTAGTTCGGTGGAGGTTCCCGCGCTTGCATTGGTAGGAACATTAGCCTCCTCGAGATGGCTAAAGTTGTGCCTCAGATTGTTCGCAAGTTCGATTTCGAATTTGAGCATGATCGTCCCGCGAAAACTACCTGTGCATGGTTCGTATACTTGGAGTACAACGTTACCGTCAAAGCTAGAGTTTCAGGCGAAGATTTGTAGGTGTGCGCAGTGTTATCCTGGGCTTGACACAAAGTTTAAACACAGGTCGAAGATAGAACTGTGACTGGTGCAAAGAACAGTTAATTGATATTAGCTCACTTTTGGATCAATACGATGTGCTTAGATCGATGCCCGGAATCGTCGAACCTATGACTATGAAATGACAATATTCACCAGTGCTACGTATATTGAACCAGTCTCGACGCTGCAAGATGTCAATGCAAATTCGGTTCGATCATTGATCTCGTCCTGTAACACTAATTCAATGGCGCTGGCCACATGTGTATTGAGCGACTTGCTTCTGTTCCTCGTGCTCGAAACCTTTTGAGCGCTATTTTCGTCTTCGGTTGTAGTCCCAATCTCTCCTCCTATGCAGATATCACCATCATCAGTGACACGGAGATGCGTCTCTATACTTTTTCTGATTATAAACTATGGAGAACTGTCTACTAGGCAACGCGACCAATGTCAGAACATGAACATGCCACCAGAAACGGGTATGTAGAGGCCATTCAACCAACCGGCCTCCTTTTCACACAACATCGCGACGACCCATGCTACTTCGTCTGGCTTGCCAGCACGTGGCTCAACTGGTGTGCTGTCTATCTTAGGCTGCAGAAAGTCTCTCAATTCCTGAGGTGCAGCGAGATACGTTTCCGTTGCCACGAGACCTGGTGCAATTCCGTTTACGGTACAACCGTACTTCCGCGGCAGCTCGGCTGCCCAGCATCTTGTGTAACTTTCTACCATGCCTTTTGATCCTGCATAGACGCTCGAATCAGAGTCTCCTACGCGAGAAACGCCGCTGCCGACGTTGATGATGCGGGAATCATCCCGAGAAAGATGCTTCAGAGCGGCGCGAGTAAGTCTGAAAGTCCCTCTTCCATTGGTGAAAACCACAGCATCCCATATTCTTTGCGATTTTTCCTCATCAGGATCATCGAGAGTCATGGGGCGATTGATCCCAGCACAATTAACCAGGATGTCGATTTTGCCGAACGCTTCGGCTGTCTTGTCAACCAAGATGCCTGGGCCATCGAGAGTTGACATATCTGCCTCAATGATGACAGCATGAGCGTCAGCAGCGAGACTTTCGACAACGCTTTCCGCATTAGACTTCTCGCTCGGGAAAGGATAATTGATTGCGACGCTGGCCCCACGCCGCGACAGCTCGCGCACGATGGCCGCTCCCAATCCGAGCGAGGAGCCACTGACTAGGGCCACTTTGCCCTTCAGGCTTTGTGTAGGGCTCGACATAGCCTGTTGCAATATATCTGCGGTGGTTTGGCGGTTTTGGAGACGCACTATGTTGCGTGGAGAAAGGGTGGGTTTGGGCGAGTGAGGGATTTCTTGACCACGTCCAAACTATGAAGATGTTTTGAAGTGTGAATAGGACCCTCATTACATTTATATGATGAATAAGCTCAGCCGCGTCAGGACTTGGGCGCATAATCTTCGGCTCGACCCACCGGGAGGAGCGACATCAACCGAGCTTGGACAGTACCCCACCGAAGCTACCATATCGGTACCTGGCGACCCACCGAGGTAGTGTGGGCACTTACCCTCCGGAATCTCACGGTACAAGGGTTGTGCATGAATGAGTGAGAATACGAGGGCCAGTGTCGATCGCGGAACAACCAATAAGAGCCGTTCAATGTAGGTGCTGGCCACTTAGAAACCTCGAGAAATGTCTCTGGGCCACCTCGTATTCTCACTCATTCGTGCACAACCCTTCGTACTTAAACTCATACGAGAACTTATGTATAACAACTCAACCTGATCATTCCCAGTCGCCTTGTCGCCCCTTGCTCTGTTGTATCTGATCGCAGGCCCATTTTCAATCCAATGCTTGACCTTCATTGTCCTCCAGCTGGCTCGCGACCGGATCTTGCGGTTCGAAATAACGGACCTTATGAACTGGTACTGGACAGATGAAATCTGTGAGAGCTTGGAAGGCTGGCCTTGCTACCAATGCCAAACCCCTCAAGCCCGTACGTAGCGCGAGCACCCTGTAGTCATGCGAGTGGCGAAATTTCGAATATATACTACAATCCTAAACCCATGCCCAGATGTACAACATGGACAGGACAAGTTCACTACCACAGTACCGTATGCCTAATCAACTGCCACTTCCAGGGCGGGCATGGACAGGACTGCCTTTATTATGTACCAATGCCATGGCTGCACAAGCGACATTGATCTGGAGGAGAATTTGGCTATTGTAAAACTGAAAGCCATTGTTACCCAGCGATTTAGCTACGAGGGCGTTTTGTTTGACGTGGAAGCAGATTGTCGATTTTACTTCTATTTCAAGAAAGTTGGCGGCAGGTGGGGAGCGCGCCTGGTGCGGCATTGGTACGAAAAAAGTCTAGATCATCCCCTTGAACCCCGCAAAAATCCCATCAGTTGATGAAGAATGGGCGAACAAGTACCCAGAAGGCTACAGATACCTTGCCTATTTCAAGAGGCCACAATGGGGGCCAAGGCTCTGTTTGACATGCCTGGGCATCGGCAACAGACAGGCACAGTAAATTTTGATAGTCATGACCTTCTTTCACAGTACTGGCGAGCTCCGAGCTGGTTGAAGGGTGAAGGGTTGGATGTTACCACGTCTCAGTGATGTAGGAACAGCTACAGCTCGACCAAGCGTAACACTACGTACTCAATGCCTACGATGACACGTCTTTCCAACAACAGATTAGCTATCCAAATGTCGTATTTCACAGATTCCTGATGCCCTGGACTACAATGCATCCTGGAGGAGAATGTACTCATAGTCAAAGTCAGACATCCATTATTAATCAAGAATACTCGAAATCGCCGCAGGAACAGTAAATCACACATATGCATCACATATAGGAACAGCGAGCTCTTACTCTGGTTTCATCTGGTAACAATAACACGCCTGGGTACGGTGAGCTTGCGCCACCTAGCAGCCGGATTCGGACTCGCCACCTCCGGATGAAATCGGCATTCATTGGCGCCACCGCACCCGCTTCGACGAGGCATCGCCAACATCAAATCAACCCACATATTACTGTGTAGAACTGCACATCTGCCGCTGGCTTTGCTCTGGAAATTAAATTCTTCTACATAAAAAATGTCGTGTCCAGATTGTTTTCGAGGACACGATCACCATGGCCCAATCAGCGGAACCGAAACAGTTATGTACGGCCTTAACACATACGTTACTTCGCCTCCGAAGGGTTCTGATACTCGATCTGAAAATTCCATCGTCATCTTTTCAGATGCTTTTGGGTGGGCCACCGTGAATCTGAGAAAGGTTGCGGATACATACGCTCGTCGCACCGGCTGCAAAGTGTATCTACCAGATTTCATGTACGGTCAGTGATGCCACTTGACATATTCTATCACTTTGCCGGCCTGCCGGAGCTGACATGCATGTGTCGAAGGCACCGCCGCACCGCCCTGGGTCAAGATCAATATGGACCGGATCGACACGGAAACCGGATTGTGGGCATATATCATGAAACCGTATGTTCTTCTCTGGTTCTTCTACACTAACCCCGACGCGACACTATGTGGTGGGGTCTGACTTCAGTACAGTATCCTCTTTGTGCAAGCTGTCAGCCGTTTTCTCCCATTCATATGGCGGAATAAGCCTGTGAAGAGATATCCTTTGATGAAGGAGTTCATGGCTAGTCTACGCAACGATCTGCCGACCCAGACACGAGTCGGTGTCGCAAGCTTTTGTTGGGGGGCATACGGTGCAACCCATTTGGCGCAGGAGTGTTTGACTGCGGAGAATGGTGCTCCACTCGTCGATGCAGTGTTCACCGCGCATCCCAGTGAGATCACAGCGGAAGACTTCCGCACAGTCAAGATACCGTATTGCCTCGTGATCGGGGATGTTGATTTCGCGATGAAGATAGAACAAGTCCGCGAAGCGGCAGATATCTTGGCTGCGAACAAAGCGGTGCAAGGAGAAGTGATGGTCATACCCAAGGCGCGTCACGGGTTTGCCGTTCGGGGCAACCCAGATGATCCCATTGAGAAGGAATACGCCGATGCAGCCGAGGACAAAGCGGTACAGTGGTTCCAGCAGCATTTGTAAGACTAGGAAAAGTCAGGTCTCCTCACTGAAGCACATCCAATACCTAAGCTTTTAATATGTCCATATGATGAGATGTACTGTGTGTTTATTGAGTCTACCTGAGGGAGCGATATCTACAGTGCGTTAGAGAGCGGGAGAGCTATCCCAAAACGGGAGCGAGGAACGAGCTGCAGTGAAAGAGCCTCCTGCGCGGACACCATACAATAAAGCTTTCCCTCGTAGCATACCATTTGCGGAACGCAAGTTTCGCGAGCACACGTCGCAGATGTACAATGATGGCAAAGTTTCTCCGGATCGTACAGCTATATTAGCTGACTGTGTATGTAAGAACGTCTTGAAGGGATGAAAGTTGTCCTAGCCTCATGAGATAGCCTATAGCAGGCAATTGCACCGCGCAAACGGCGATGTTTTCGGAATCTACGATACCGTGTCTGTGCACGCGATGCGCGGATTCGCGCGATGCGCTGATTTTACTAGTAAAAAGAATGAAATATAGAAACTTGAAAGCTATATAACTTTTTATCTACGTAAGAAACAAATATACTTTCTTAGACCTACTATAGGTTAAATTTTAGTCTCTATAACTTTCTAATAGAACTTTTTTATTTATTCCTACTAATTAAGGTACTTAATTTTTTAACTAGTAAAGTAGAAAAGTTTAAACTTTTATTAGGAGCTGGCATGTAGCAATGTCTACCTCTAACTAGGTTAGTATTTAAGTACTATTCTAGCTACTAGCTTACTATCTAAGTACGCATTGTTACCTTTTAGGCTTACTTAGCATAGTAGGTAGAGCTGTGTCTTATTAACTTTATTATTAATACTAGATATTAAAATTTAGTATAGTAACTAGTATATTTACTATAAGTTTAGTATAATAATTTCTAGATCTCTTAACTAGATCTTTCTATATATAATATTCCTAAGAAAAAATATTAAATTTTAGAAAAAGTACAATATCTAGAGATCTTAATAAGAGATCTAAAATAATCCTATACTAAACTTATAGTAAATATACTAGTTACTTTACTAGATTTTAATATCTAGTATTAATAATAATATTTAAACTTTTCTCCTTTACTAGTTAAAAAATTAAGTACCTTAATTAGTAGGAATAAATAAAAAAGTTCTATTAGAAGGTTATAGAGACTAAAATTTAACCTATAATATAAAGCACTACTAAAGGGGCTATACTACTAAAGAGGCTAAAAAGTCTTAGTATTATAAACACCTTATAGGTTAAGTAATTACTTACTACCCTCTATAGAGCCTATATAATATACTTATATTAGATATAGAATCTTCTTCTATATCTTTCTAGTATATATAAGCGTTGTAACTAGTCTTTCTATAGTTGCTATAGTACTATTAACCTAGCTAGGCTCTTTCTTAGCTATTACCTATACGTGCTCTCTTTAATACTATATAAGCTATAGTTACACTCTTAGCTACTAATAATACTATAGTACTATACTCTAGTGTCCTACCTTACTAGATTTGCTTTTGCTTTTAGGTTTTATACTTAGTTATCTCTGCTAATTGCTCTTAAAGCTCCTATATATAAGCCTTAATAAGCATATTTTTATATAGTATCTCTTTAGCTTCTTTAATAAGCTTTAAGAATCCCTCCTAAGTAGATGTTAGTAACTATATAAAGCGCTTACTTATAAGCTTTAACTAAGAGCTAAACTTATACGTATTGCTAGAAGTTTTAGATTGCTATAGTGTTTCTAGTAGAGGTACTAGTAGAGGGGTATAAAATTATACTTTAAGCTAATTAAGGACTACCTACGCGTTAATAGGAACTAGCCCTAATACCTAAAAGGCCTTCTTATAATTTCTATACGTAAACACATTAAAAAACACGTTTCTAAAGGCTAGAAAGAAGCCTTCTTTATTAATATAGTAGATATATTAGAATGCTAAGCCTTATATATATTAGGAGTACTTTAGTTTTAATAGCAAGAAACACACTATATTAAGTAGCTAAAGTATATGTAATAAGTAAGGAGGTATATAGAGGGTTAGGATCTTGTTTTCTATATAGTAGTTCTTAAAATCCTAGTTAAGATAGCTCTTATAGCTATCTAAGATAAGTAGCCTATATAATCCCTTCTAACGCGCTCTTATATATGCGTTAAAATACTTTAACTATTTAAGACTAAGCACGTTGTTTGTCTATCTATTCTTAGAGACAGAGAGCTTCTAGTTATGTAGTATATTAGTCTCCTTATACTAGGTAGAGATATATTAGTAACCTTTATAGATAATAAAGAGTAGAATAGTATACCTAGTAGTATAGATACTCTAGATAACTATAACCTACTTCTAATTACCTAGCTAGATAAGGTTTAGCCTTATACGCCTCTCTAAGCCTATAACATCCTTTATTAGGCTAATAATACCTATCTAGAAGCTAGTTTTATTAAAGTTATAGATATTATTATCTAGAACCCTATACTTACCTTTTGTCTCTTATATAAGCTTAAACTATGTGCTAATTACCTTTAGATCTTCCTATAGTGCTCTCTAACAGTCCTTTACTTAATTAAAAGCTATCTTAAGCTCCTTTATACGCGACATAAATTGCTTAGCCTAGTTCTTGCTAATAGGTGTCCTACTATATATAGCTAATAGTTTGTCTATAATATCTGCTACCTTATACAGCTAGGGGGCAAATGTGTGTAAATTAAGGTTAAGGATATATTATATAATTGTTTGCTCTTCTAATATAGAGAGCTTCTAGCTGTTAGGTAGTGCTTCTTATTAAAATCTAATTTTGTAGAGCCGCTTAGAGAGCTGTTAATAACGTACGTTATAAGCAGCAGCAGCGCGTTGCAGGCTCTAAAATTGTCCTAATGTATAGGCGTAAAGTGCAAGAACAATCCTACCTTCTTGCTAAGTTAACACCTGCTTGCGTTGTTCTTGCATGTTGTGTTGTACGGGAAAGTTGCAATGCTAAGAGAAAGTGGCCCCTTTAGTAGTGTAGCCCCTTTGGTAGTGCTTTATGTTAGTAGGTCTAAGAAAGTATATTTGTTTCTTAAGTAGATAAAAAGTTATATAGCTTTAAAGTTTCTATATTTTACTCTTTTTACTAGTAAAATTGGCGCATCGCGCGAATCCGCGCATCGCGTGCACAGACACGGTACCACTTGGCTCGCGATGGAAAGTTGCGCAGAATTGAATTACCAGGACGCATTTTCCCGCATCTCGGTCACCTGTCTACAAATAGGGCAGGTACTATGCGGACACAGATGAAGATGATCCTGCGCTACTGAGCGACTGAGTGACCGTCCGAACCTATGAAGGCAGCAAATGGTGTGTGCGCACCAGATAATTCCCTTCGCAATCCCTCTTCCCAATGCGGGCGTCTCAAGATGGGTCGCACCGAAAGAAGCGCTCGTACCATAGAGCTGCAACACAACATTATTGCTAGAGAACCTCTTGGTAGCCATAGCTACAATCTTAGAAGGAGGTACTTCACGAGTCCAGAGTTCATCGGCACTATTGTTATAAGTCTATATTGTTTTCTAAGCTATTTTGTCTATTATTAGTACTGTGTCCGTGCGTCTGGCGACCAGAGTCGCGTAACAACCAAAAATTATGCTAGTGCCTACCTAGAAAATAAGGCTATTAAGCCACCTATAATAGTACATTTTTATTAGAAGCTAAAAGACCTTAGATAGTATAATTAATATATAAAAGAGTTAATTAAGTTCTTTGTTCTATTATTTAAGTAAAAGATTAAGCCTATATACCTAGTTATCTATAGCCTAATCTAGATTTAGAATTAGGTAAGTAGATAATCTTTAAACTAGTAGTATAATTGTAAACTTCTAATATAATTATAATTCTTTACTATAACATACCTTCTAGAAACACTAGTCTAGAATTAGTATTTCTATCTCTAATATAAAGCACTACTAAATAGGGTAGTAAAAGGATAGAGTAGGGTATTTTCTTAAAACTTAAGTAACTCCTTTTCTATTAGGGTTAACTCTAGATAATATATTATTTAATAGAAGTGTCTAAGTTTGCGCTATAATATAAGCTACTAATCCCCTAATTTAGACTAGTTTTAAGTAACTTTTAGGGGGTACCTAAGAAACCCTACCCCTACCCTAGGGTAGGGTCTAGGGTACCCCCCCTTTTTTAGCTTTATTATAGATTTGCCCAACAGCTATTAATAATTTAAGCTAATAATATATAGCAAAGTTGTGTTCTAGGTAATTACCTACAAAATAAGCTACTAAGCACTAGATTTAGACTAAAACTAGGAAGGTTTTAGGGGGTGCCTAAAAGATAAGTTAAAAAGTATTAATTTACTACCCTACTACTAAAGCAGCAACACTACTAAAGTAGTAACTTTTTCTTAGTGTTATAAACACTATATATAATAAATAATAGCTTAATAATATAAAAAGCAACTACTCTAGTAAGAAGGTAGAATTAACCTTACACTTAATGCGTATAACTTAGGTTAATTTAAGAGCGTGCACCTTGCTACTGCAGCGTATAGAGTCCTATATTAATAAGTCTCTAATTAATAAAATAAAATTACCTTTTAGCTATCTAAAACTACTAATAGACAAAAGCTTACTTCTATAGAAGAGCAAACCCTTATGTAATATATCCTTAACCTAAACGTGTAAGAATTTTCTCTTAGACTATCTAAGGTAGTAGATATAGCTAATTAACTACTAACTACCTATAGTAGGACACCTATTAGCAAGAACTAGGCTAAGCAGTTTGTCTCTTATATAAAGTAGCTTAAAAAAGCGTTGAACTGAGTAAAGAATTACTAGAGAATTATATTAGAGGACCTAGAGCTTATTAGCTTATAGTTTAAGATTATATAAGATATAATTACCTAGTATAGAGTCTATCTAGACAACATCTACAACTTTAATAAGATAGGCTTCTAGATAGGTGTAATTAGCTTAATAAAGGTTGTTATAGATTCTAAGAGATATATAACACCTAATCTAATCTAACTTAGGGATTATAAGTAGGTAATAGTAATCTAGGGCATCTATACTACTAGGTATACTATTCTACCTTTTATTATCTATAAAGGTATATGTGTGAGAGTGGAACTGCGTTAGGAAATGGACGCTCCTGAAGCGGAAAATGGACGTTCGCTTAGCCTCTCGCTGCTTTTATCTGGCCCGTGCACCGACCTCGTCACATATAACCACACTGCCCTCGCCGGTCTATCCTCCCCCTCCATAGTCTCCTTTCCCCCAACACCCTCCGTCTACCTCATTGGCCTGCTCTGATCCACCATGAGGCATTTTCTTGCCCCCTAGGAGTCATGCAACCGCTGCACCGCCCGGTCCTGCGTCCAATTACTCTTAGTCCGCCGACGACAAGGGCGCTGCGTCGTAATCGTTAGCAGGCCGCGTCTACAAATCTTCTCCTCCAGAATCAGCGAGGTTCTCTACTGTTTCCTAGGACTTTCGCCGCCCTATGTCCGCCGCCTTTCCCGTAGCTACGCAGTGAATATCTGCCACCCTCTATCTTGAAATCTCTCGTCGACGGCCACAGAAACTTTCTCCTTAGCTCTTTCACTTTTTCGAGCCTGGGCCTCCGGTAGCTCTTCGACCTGCCACATCATCAACTGCCTAGGACGGCAAAGGCATGGCCTTGGACGCCCCGATCATGTCTCAGGAGGAGGGGTTATGTCCGTGCCATTTCATCCGGACGCCTAGCAAAGTGATGAGACTACGTACCCCTGAGGAAAAGATAGGCTTCGAGCCGTGCAGGTGTCGGTGACAGCCGGATGTCACCAGAATCACGCCCGGGAGGCGCGGCTAGGCCACCATCCGCTGTTCACTCGGGCAGGCGGCGACCGCAGCATGTACTCGCCCATGCTGCACCATTAATCAGATTGGTGGAGCTCAAGTATGCATGACGGTCTGCATAATGCTAATGTTGCATTCCGGTGTCACTAAGGGAGCGAAGGACCAGAGCGGAGCCCGAACCCTGGACAAGAGTTTGAGCCCAAGTTTGGGTTTCGGGGTCGCCGACGAGTTAACCATCCGTGTTGGGATCTATCTGCTCTGTTTATGGACGCGAATCAACCAGAATAGGCATCTCCGAGCTCGTTGAGAGGCGGGCTCCAACGAAAACGAGGAGGTGCATGGCGGCTGCGCAACCTGGCCTATGGGGAGATAATGTCGCAGTTCCTTGTTCTATGACTAGTATCAGCAGGCTAGCCATACACTTTCTCGTCTGAAGAAAGGGGGGCTTCATGCGAGGGCCGCATCGCCATCAACACGACGCAGCTGCGCGACTGCTGATTCGACTCAATACCGTGCACCCCTGGAGTCTGCGTTTTGTACCCGTCTCGCGCCAACTGCTGCCTGCTGGAGCTCCCAAGACCTCCAAGCCAGCTTCCTAAGAAGGTTGGGATCGAAGCGTAGAACTTTCGCCTACTTAAACCACGGCGCCTCCGCGTTCCTCGCAAAACCAGCACCAATAACAGCAGCCACAACAGCAGCCACAACAGCAGCCACAACAGCAGCCACAACGATGTCTTTTAATTCTTTTCCAACGCAGAACTTTCAATTTGTTAATCACTCTGGACCTCCAAAGCCAAAACTGACCTGGCGCCGTGAGCACAGGAGAATGATGCCGTCTGAAGAACATGATTATCTCGAACTTGACGAAAGTCCAAGTAACAGATCTGCTCTTACGTTGTGCCGAGCTAATGACTTCAATTTAGCATCAGGTGGGTATTCCTAAAGCAAGTGTCTATTCTCGAGTTCTTTTATGACTAACTAAACGCAGCTAACGAAAATACCTTCGATCTCGAAATTTTCGGTTGCAAAAGCGATGTTGGCTGCTTAGGCGTTTCCTATCTTCAGGACGAAGATGGCATGAAAGTCGAGCACTTCGTCTCGAAGGGGATTTCTGAAGAAGCCCTAAGTGGGAAGAGCACGGGTCAACCGACCCTTTTCGAGGGTAACAGTCCAGGTAAGCCATAAGTTCTCTGGGTATGCTACGTAGCTGTTCTGACATTGCGTAGAATGTGCGATCGTCATCGCCGACAAACATCCTAAATCAGATGCCAATAAGGACGACGAGGGCTACCCTCACGACCTAAGTTTGAGTACGCAAGAACACGATTATTTTGGCGTTAAGGACCATTACGAGACAGAGGACATAGAGGATGCTCTCAATTCGGAACTAGTTAATCGACCCGAATCCCAAGATAGTGGGCCCCGACACCGCGAACTCTCCTCGGCACCATCAACACCATCAACTGGGTCGTCAATTGTGCCAACGGAGCAGCAAGCCAACGGTAACACTCTGTCCGAAAATCACTATACAATGTATGAGCCGCAAGGGCGTTTAAACAAGGGAGCAGAAGAGCATAGTAAGCGCACGCTATTCCAAACATTTCGTTTCATCTAACACTAGCAAGGCAAGCTCACTCACCTCGAGAATACGAGCCGCCACAGCAGCGACGGATCCAATGGCGGCACTGACGACGATTCCGGCAATCACAGAACATTGCTGACGCGCAAGCGGCAACGCTCTCTGCCTAGCAAGCGGCGTGCATTGGACACGCAGAACTGTGGTACCGACCCCAAAATATGCTATAGTGATGACAGCAGCGACAGCAGCAGCGAAAGCAGCGACCGCGGCCGCCGTCTTGAAAGCAACAAGCGACGAAAGTCAGCCTTACGGCCCCATCGCTCGCGCAGTCGTAGCGGAGCGGACGACGATGAATATGAGGTAGAGCAGATCCTCGCAGCCCGTGTCTATCGCAGAAAGCTACAGTACCGCGTCAAATGGCTAGGATATGAGAATGATCCGGCGTGGTACGATGCATCCAACTTCAAGAATAGCCCTCGCAAGCTCCGTGAGTTTCATACCGCCAACCCTACCCGCCCAGGGCCACCAGAAAGGCTGAATGTGTGGTTACAATGTTGGGAGGAGGATAGAGATGCGGATGATCACTCTGATGACAACAAACCTCAGAGATCATATGCAGGATGCGGGACATTGAGGATGCCCGAGCCATGTGGATATTCGCTCCGCAGGTAAGGCTCACTTCCGGTTTCTGCGGTGCAGGGGCAAGAAGCCATGCTGTAGGCTCTTCCTCTAAGTTGTAACGCTTTTGTTCACGTAGCTCCGCAGTGACAGCCCCCAGATTTTCCAACAAGCAAGTCAAGTCAAGCCAGCTGGCTGGCTTGAGTGGAACTTGATAAGATGGTGAGCAGCTTGACTTGATCACGTGATCAAGCTAAGATAGGTGGCTTGCTTGAGGCTCGACTTGATAGCTTGATAGCCTATACTACAAAAATTCTTGATGTTGAGTCTCATGATAGTCGCTACCTCAGCTGCTAAGGTCGTACAAAAGCTCCATCTCGTCGTCCGTCATCGTCGACTTGGCCGCGACCTCGACGTCACCTAAGCCGGCTCTTTGCCACCGTCTTACGCACTGTATAGCCGCCAGAAGTTGCGGTTTTATAGCGCGGCGACGCGGCTCGAGGTCGCCAAGCTCACTGAACAAGCGCTCACACCCACAGCTTGAGGCTGGGATAGAGAGTACGTCGAGCGCGAGCTTGCTGAGGTTAGTGTGGCGATCGCGTAGCTCTACCCAGTATTTAATAGGGTTGTTTGCGTGATTGCTACCCTTCTCCGCGCGCGGCTTGCCAGCCGTTGCGGTATACCCAGCTTCTCCTTGCCCGCGACGACGCCAGTGGCTTTATATGACCCGACAAGCGACTCCACTCAGTGTCATCAAAGTTGTCCTCAAGGTGGGTGTCGAAGCCATCGTCCTCAGCACCGTCCTCAACTATAGCGGCCTCGCTGGCGTCCTTATCTGGCGCGACGATCGCGGCTTCAGGCGCAGCGCTGCGTAATTGCGACTCGAAAGTATCGTCAGATAGGCGCGACTTAATGAGAGCTCGGCGCGGTGAGAGGCGCTGCGACTGCTGGGAGTCTTCGATAATAACGGGCTGACTTTGGGTGCCTCTAGGGGTGGCTTTAACGCGTTTTCTCGGTGCAGAAGGATAGCAGAACCGCTTTTAGGTGCCACAGTAACGACGAAAAGGGGAGGACGAAGGTATATAGGATGGCGTATGCTGTGCACGCCGTGAGGTTTCATGGATCGCTTACTAAGCTACGTTTGCAACACCAAAAATCTATCACGAGATCGCTCTTAATGCAAAACCAGCAGCCTCACCAGCAACTAGCTGCTGCCTCCTCCCCGCTCAAGCTGACCAAGCTACTCAAGGCGGCTTCCTCCTCAGCTTGACTTGGCTTGGTAATTATTATGAGGCAGCTTGACTTGAGGGAACAATCAAGCTTCAAGCCGGTCAAGTCAAGCGCTTGACCTGGCTCGCTTGTTGGAAAGTCTGCATCTTAGTATGGCGCATACCACCGCGACCTAGTTAACGTGGGCATACGCATCGCCTGCATCCCAATACTGCTAGCCACGGCTTTCCAATTCGTAAACTACCCTCAGCCCTCATTCTCATTATATTATCCTACTAAGACAATTACAGGGCACAAATACGCCCACCCTCCCCATCCGCACCCCCGCCCTCCTCACGCGCCTCAACTTCCTCAACCTCGGCACCCTAACCGCACTCACCTACTCAACTCTCTACCTCTTACTCTCCCCTAACGCTGCCGGCCTGACCGCGACGCCCATCCTGCTCTCCTTTGCTGCGGCCGCCAATAAACTCTCAACAAAGTACAACGCCACGAGAGTCCACACCGTGGCGATTGCCGTGTACGTGGTGAGCTGAATTGCGCAGTTTGTTGGGCACGGCAAGTGCGAGGGCAGGAAGCTTGCGCTGCTGGACAATTTGGTGCAGGCGCTGTTCTTGGCGCCGCTATTTGTGTGGTATGAGGTGCTGTTCAAGATGGGATTTCATAAGGGGTTGCAGAGGGAGGTAGAGGTTGGGGTTGAGAAGGAGGTAGAGAAGTTGAAGGCTAGGGAGAAGAAATTAGTAAAGAAGAGGAAAGGGAAGTATATGGGATCTAGGAGTATATTTGTCTCTTAATGTGGTAAGTATCCGCGCTGATGCATGTGTAAGGAGCTGGTCAGTTGATCGAATTCCTCCTCGCGCGTTCATCCTCCAGCTCTGGTACGGTGACCGATGAGTGAATTTACTCGAGGAACGCCATCTTCTTCCCGCCGACCTCGATGCCCATCTTCGCAAAATTCTCCTCCGCGTTTGCTGTCTCGTCCTCCATCTCTCGGGCCTTCTTGTCCGACGGGTGGAGGCCGATGCGAGACAACATCTGCTCTGCCATCTCGAACCGTGCTGCCATGTAAGCTTCGTCCAGCTCGATGACGTTCTTGAAGCTTAACGTGATGGTTTTTACACCCTCCTGCTTCGATATGGTTGCCGGTCTGGGTGTTTGCGGAAGCTCGTCATCCTGATCGACGTCTGAGGTAGCAGGACTACTGGAGCGGATCGAGTTTGGAAGAGACATTTGATCTTCAGGCCGACCTTCTGAAGACAACAGCAATTTCTCCTCCTCTTTTTGCGGCATGTATGCAGAAGACATGGCAGGGCGGATATCCACCGCGAATTTACCGGCCTTATACGCGTTCAGGACGGCGCAGTTTACGGCTTGGTTTCGGGCGTCCGAGGGTGCTTTGCCAACGCACAGGTTGGACTCCAGGCCGTTCTGTCTGTAAATCTGTCTGGCCCAGTGCCTGGCTTCTCTGAGGTCGGTAAAAGAGTTGGGCCACTCTGAGATGATGGTTTCCAACAGCTGAGTGTTGTTCATGCTGACGACTATGTGCTTTAGTATCAACTCGGAGTTTGTGAGTCGCGATACGAACCTTGAATATGATGTGGTGTTGCGTCCGCCATTGCGTCCGCCATTACCTCCAGCGGGTGGCGGTCGATAATGAAGAGCCCGGCCTTCTCTGCCTCTCGCGTGAACTCATGATGGACACGATTCTTGACATTCCATACGTGCTCGGTTGTCGCATTCGCATCGATGGCGTAGTCGAAATGCTGAGATGCCAGCCTCCGTGCGAGGTACTTCTCAGCTGCTTTGTACCCTGTGAACGGAGATGGGGCTTTCTGGAACATAGGCCAGATCCTCGCAACAGCACCGCGGACCAATTCTTGCACATTTAGCGAATGCGGCGTACACTCGAAAATGAACTTACGATCTCTGCGAGCCTGGAAAGATTTGGAAGGCATCTCAAATGCGAAGTGATGACGGTATGCTTGGAAGGGAAGAACTGCGGCGCGCGCAAGCAGCAGCTATGAGCTACTGCTTTTCACAAGAAGAATGGAGCGATGGGACGGTGCTCTGTCGATGGAGAGGCGGACGAAGAGCTCTTAAATGTTGTTACGAGTGGCACGTGCAAACGCAACGCGCTCATCTTCACTCTCACGCGTCGAACCCATATCATAACAATTATCTCGTCACTGCTCACCGCTCACCGCTCGCTATTTGCACGTTCACATTTATCTTCACAACGATACAGATGACCGTGCGTCGGCCGCCTGTGCGCGCATCTCCATCTGTCACTGTCACGAATAGCTCGCATAGCAGAAGAGTGTATGCGGTGGTCACACAGATAATACATTTTTCTACCGTAGCCTAAGTCGTTTACATACTGGTCTCATGGAACCCTCCTTATTCCTGTTTGAGCAATACCGTCTTGACTGCTGCGTGCTTGTAAACAGCAACAGTCTTGCCGCAGTCACCACCACCTCCACTCGGGTTGCCGTTCTTGACTGCGACTCCGTCATCGTTGCGATCGCTGCCACCACCATCTCCGCCATCGTCATTGTGTCCCCCGATGAGAACTCTGCCACCGCTACCACCACCGCCACCTCCACCTCGCCATCTCTTCCAAGCCGCGATTCCGCCCACGACCGCAGTGCTTATAGCCCAAACGCCGCCGAATACGATCGGCACACCATACCCGCCCATCGCAGCGCTCGTGAGGATTGCGAATGTCGAACCGGCTGCAACACTTCCGATGCCTGCATGGACGCCTGCTGCAATGCTTCCTGCTCACTTGTTAGCGCTTATAACCCTAATCCTTTGATTATATCTACATACCAGCAGCAATACCGCCAGCCGTGAAACCGGCGATGCTCAGGAATGCCGGAGTGCAGGCGAGGAGGATGAGCGGAACGAGAATCGCGGCAATCTCCCAAGGATGCTCTTTCATCCATTTGGCGGCTGCCTTCGAGACGTCGATGATACCGATCTGGCGCAGAGCTTCGATGGCTTTGTCGAATGCGCGACTGGCGTTTTGACCGAAGGCACGGATGGCGTTTGCAAGGTGGGTGCCTGCGACGGCGACTTTGATAGTGTTGGGGGTACCTGCGGCGTTTCGGATGGCTTTTGCAGCGGTTTCGCTTGCCAGAGAGGTGATGGGTCTCGTAGGGCGTTCGGCCTCTGGCGGGGCGTTGGGCGACGTGGAAGAGCTTTCGCTTGTTGCCCTCTCGTCTGCTTCTGCGGTGGAGTCTTCTTTGTCCTTTGAGTCCTTCTCATCTATGTGGCGGGGTGCTGGGTGGTCGCTCTCTGGGCTTGGCATTCTGAATTTGTGATTGCCCGCCTTCTTTGCCGCGACAGCTCGAGCTGCGTACATCCTCTGGATTGATGCAGCACTTAGCCCGTCTTCTTTGGTCATTGTGGCGCCCATCTTGAAGGGGGGGTCTCGGGCGCTGTGTTGGCCGAGCGGTCGAAGTATTCCTCACTGTTAGTAGCACTGGGAATAGAACACGTGGAGAATCGTGTTGTGTATTGTGCTACGGGAACTGAGATCTATATCTCTGCCGGCTAGCGTTTTGGGCACTAAGCCCTGTACGTACTAGCCTGTGAGTGAGAGAAGAGGGTGTCGGCCGTGGGGTCTCCCGCACGGGCCGGTACTGTTTGCCCCAGGTTCCACCGCATGTTTGCTCTCACGCACTTCCCCCTTAGGACTAGTGCGTGCTCCATTCAGTATACAGGCCTCTCTCTCCCACAGCCTAATATTACATGATTCTCCCCAACCTTGACGCTTGACAGAGGGGATGGAACCTGGGTCATATACCCTACACGGTGGCTGACAGATTAGAACCACTTCAAGTGGTCCACTTGATAGAAATCACTCAGAACGGACCCATTCTCGAGGGTTCCACGCTAGATGGGCCCACTCGAGATTGAACCACTTCGGATGGGCGTACTTAGGACGAGGCCCAAATGTCACCGCGACAACCTTAGACGTCTATTTCAAGAACTGCTTGCACAGACTTCTAGTTCAAAGAGCACTTATGAACCTGCCTCTGCTTCCAGCGCAGTACTCTTGCGCTTCCGGCCACGTTTTTCTTCGCGCTTTGGCACTGACGGACCAGTATTGGCCTCCGCTGTAGTTGTCTCCGCTTCCGGTTCACGTCTAAGGCAGTATTTAGGTCGGAAGGACATGTCACAGCGCTATCGTTGTCAAGACCTTCACGAATATGTTGAACACGATTATAATAGAATTGCCTTGCTGCGAATGGTGACTCAATGCTACTGTTGTCCGTACCGCATGCACTGCATGCGCCATGCCAATGAAACGCTATCCGTAGACTAGCCAAGTGACTTGCGACTATGCGAAAGCCCTTGACGGCGCGTCTGCGTCGGCACATATTCACAATCCCCACTATCCCCATCATCCATAGTGACCGCAATACTCCGCTGCTCTTCTTCTGCCTCTCGTAACCGCTTTAAAGCCTTTCCAAGTTTGCGCATAAGTCTTCCGTCTCTTTCCGGCCTGGACCGATCCCTCACCCTCTTCTCCATCCCATACCTTACCCAGGCACGATAGACTCTGCGGCCGTCATGCTTCCGATATTTCTCGTTCCACAGCTCGTATCCCCACACATTGGACATGATCTCGTGAAACGGATCTAAGATTTGGGCAAGCTGCCGATCCGCATTTGTATGGATCTGACCCCACTGCTTCCACACCTCCTTCCACGCTGCGCTAAGACTGGCTGCGGTTCTTGTCTCATACTCTTTAGACGTCCAATTGACCATCACTGGTGACTGTGTTGGTACTCGTTTTCGCTGCGCTCGGCGTCGAGGGTTTGGACGGGGTTTGTCATCGGCCACTTCCTCATCGGAAGTGTCGATGACGATGGGTTCGCCTCCATTGTCATCGATGATGATCGATTCAGAGAGCTCGTCTTCGGGCAATTCTAGTCCTTCTGTCAGCGAGGTTTCTCCCAAGAGGTAAATGACGTACCTGTACTTCCATGCGTCACACTTCCACTGCTTGCATCTTGGCCGTAAGAAGCCGTGTGCGGTGCCAGCGAGGTAGTTTCCGTGCCAGCACGGCACTCGCTCGAACTAGCGGAGACAACACCACTATCATCCTGATCATCCGTTATCGGTCCGGAGTTGGCTCGGGTTTGCTCATCGATAGCGGAACTCTCTGTGCTGAGATTGAGGCTATGCGTCACGGGCTGGGTGTCGTCTTCCCGGACGTGCATGGCTCCGTCCGGCTCTGTCGCAGAAACAACTCGATGAGGAGATGAGGGAGGCTGGGTCAGTCTCTGTTCGGTCTCCTGAACTGAAGTGGAGGTCATCGTGGCTCCCGTATAACTCGGTTCGGACACTGAGGTCGAAGTCATGGCCTGGTCCATCGCTTGGTCGACTGTTTCTCCCATCTGCGAAGCAGTAGACGCCTCAGAATGCTCTGGAAGGCATGATGCTATGCCGGTATGTCCACTGGCTGAGTTCCCATCGATGGCCCCCATATTGCACAAGACATCTGCTTGCGTCTCTGCGGCGTCGCGTTCGGGCCATGATGTCTCCCCAAAGCTCGAATCGGCATCTCCTTCAGCATCCATGAGAGAGTCAGGGCTCATCATCTCTCTAGTCTAGACGTTCGTTAGCACCCAAAGCGTTGTGAGTAACCCTGCTAACGTACCTGGTCCATGTTGTCGACTTGCTCCCGCCGTGTAGCGTTGAAATCCGAAATGCGAGATCTTCTGTGGTGGGTGTAGAACAGCTCGTGAAGCCAAAGGGACAGTGCGTGTGATGTGTGAACTGAGAGCAGGGCCGGCTCAGGGAGGCTTTATATACATCATCTCTTGCCGCCGAGAACGTCGGGAGCGCCAGTCTACGCCTCGAAGCTGGGATTCTGAGACTGCACCCGGGCGATTTGCAGAGGTAGTGTGCCGCATGACTTGTACGCATGAAGGGAAGAGCGGTGGGTTCCAATCAACTGGCTGAGAGGTCCCATCACAAGGCATACCCGTCCATTGCCATCCGTTGCCTCCGTACTTGTGGCTATGCCCCGCCCGAGAAGTAAGAACATTGGTGGAGACGGCTCGAAGCCTCCCATCTGCATCCCTTTTGGGTTTCTCTGCCCTTCCAGCGCCCAGCTGTCGACACCACTGTTTGATCCTGTCCCATACCGGTATGTGCTCGCCTCGATGCTCGACCGATCCTCCACTTCGTTCTTAAAACAGACTACTTAGATCCATGCCGTCTATGGCGACCGAATCAAAGTGCAAGAGTACCGTGGAAGCGCTGCAGGACCCGCATTCCGTACTGTGCCTCTGTTGACCAGTGAGACTATCTACAACGACCACCCCCTTATCTTGCTTCGCATGAAGGTTGTGACACGAGCCACCATAGGCGACGTCTTGTCTCTACATAGGTGGCGGTGTGCATGACGCAGCGGTACCATTCACACCATGTCAAGCTAGTGTCCATGCTATCCCGATCCATCGGACTCCGTTGCTGCGAGGCACATCTAAAACACAGTGCCGAGGGCGTCTCCCATTACGTTGCCGCTAGGAGGGAGGCACAGCTGGGACGCGTACCCGGAGAGGACGGAACCGAGTCTGCCTTGCATGATCGAAACACTGATGAGCTGACCGGCTTCCGGGGAGACGGGAGACGGGGAGACGCGATCCTGCAGACTCGATGCCTCTGACCCAATGCTTCTCATGAAAGGTGTGGAGGCCATCGCAAAAGGAGGGCAGCCGCCGAAGCCATCCTGGAGCTGGACATGGCTCTCGACCGTCCGCATGACACAGGCATCCCAGCGTGGACGAAGTACATGCCCGAACGCGCTTCCCCGGTGGCCTGGGCAAGCTTTTGGTGCTCGAAGTGCTTCGATGGTGGCGAGTACCAAGCTATGAGGGAGGAGGCTGTTCCGCTTCCGCTGGGATAGCACTTCGAATCACAAGGCCGCAGAAGATGAAATGTAAATGGCACGATTGGTTCGAAGGCTAATACCGGTCCTTTCCATTCGGGACTATGACTACCCCAGACCGTCAGGCTGTTTCTGCATTGAGTGGACTTCTACCTTTGTAAGTTCTCAGAGACTATCCAGCCGTACTGCCCCCTCTACATCACTCGTTCCGGTGCGAGTCGGTCGTCTGCTAAATCCAATAACGTGATGTTTGATGGTGGTCATGTACAAAGGAAACCGGTCTTTGATTCTGGCCATGTATTGAATGAAGAAGCGTTTGATAGTGGCCTTACACGCAGTGAATAAGTTCACCACTTGCACGAGTAAACAAGCCTGTTCGTGTTAGGTAATGTCATCTCAGGAGGTGAAGACGTACAAGAATAATAGCCTGACGGAGATTGCTTCTTTTTTGGTCGGCAAGCGAAAGAATGTAGAAAACGATGGCTCCACACATCTGAAAGAGCGTTGCAGCTGCGTTGGTGATGATAAACCATACTTGCGTCCGAATATAGTGGGGGTCGAGCACTCCGGAGAGCATATGGGTTCGTCGAGCATAGTACCAAAGCGCTAACGGCACGACGGATGCTATAGCCCCGCGAGACATCAACTCGTACTCGTGAACGAGGTCACCTCTGCCTAGATGAGAAGGATCAAGAACGGAGAGGAAAGGTCACGTACCTCATACGGAAGACCACATCAGGTGCGGTCCAGACGATACTACCATAGGCTAGCCATATCGCCCGGTGCGAGTCGTCGAATCCACGTACTGTCCAGGCAAGCTACCTGTTGTATAAGTTCGTGAACCTATCTGGCGCAGGGAGTACTTACATTAGTGCCGAGGATTAGCTGAAGGGTACACAGGATGACTGCGTCGAGCCAATAAGGCTCGGTATCCGTGATGAATGCGATCCAGATGGCGACTATGCCAGCGATTAACAAGCCGGCTTGACCGATGCTGAAGAGGAGAGATATTATGGTTTCCCAGAAGTGCTTGTTCTTCCGGAACAGTGTAGCGGCATCCTTGAAAAATAACACAATGCTCAGCAGAAGTCCGCCTACGAAGCCGATAAGGAAGCTAATACGAAGGATACGATCCATGATGGAGGAGATATTCCTTTAAGCATCGGACGCGAAGAGGACTCCTTATCTGTCGTTTCCAGAGTACCTCTCCGTTGCTTCGCGCCAACGAGCTGCGCCCAGTCTACGAGACTTCACTAACGTCTCAGCGCCGCCATACAGCCTGCTAGCACGGTCGCGTCTTGACCAACCTGCAGGGGAAGAGAAGACCTCTGTCTGAACCCTTGTCGACGGGGCATCCGAGCCTCGGTCTTGATGGGAGGAACAGACGCATGACTGGAGACGTACGAATTCCGAGCGTCTATACTGCTCACACAGCCCGCACTCATTGCAGTGCAGGGTCCGGGGTATCTCTTCTACCAACAGCCATGGAGGAATGCTTCTTCGCATGAACCTCCCCTTGCTAGCGGAAGGGGCAGCTGGTGCCAGCGATGGTGGAGAACGGGTCACTCGTCTTGTACGGTAAGTGGAAACATTGAACCATGAGTTGGTGGAGGCGCTGGTGTGCCTACCCATACAGCGATCGACATGGTCACCGCGCCGTCGATAGTAGTACCCCTTCCTGACACCCTATGATGGATGAGAGGCGCAGGGGTGACGCACGGAGGGGAGATATGCGACCGGAGCTGCGTCCATAGGTCAGGGTGCGCCTCGTCTTCTCAGATACGGGGTCGGAGGGAGGGATATAAAGGACTCACTGTCTCCGCCTCCCTACCGCTTGCATCGTCCCTTAGCTCCTTATGTCACCTACCCAACTGTCCGCAATGAACTCGTCACAAGGTTCAGATGATTCCCTCACCACCATTGAAGACAATCTGTATACCATGGAAGTATATCTGGAGGGCATGAAATTCCAGGTCAGTGACACTGCAGTGTGTACTTCCACTATCTACTTACCTGTCCTCGCGGTAGCCAGACGAACCGTTCACAGGTCCGCAAGGTGGTGTACTATCTCAGTTAGGCAAAGAATCCCACGGCGATAAACAGGGAGACCGGCCTTGTAACAAGCGAGTTCGCTTTGAAGATTCAGACTCGGGTGATGGGCGTCCCAGCGTCAAGAGAAAGGTTTCTGCAACAGTAAGCTACTCCACCATAGTCTAAAAACAGAGCAAGTTGCTTACGCATGATAGGAGGAAGGTGCGTTCACGAAAACAATACAAGATCTGGAAGCGAGGGTCAAAGCGCTGGAAAAAGAGAAGGTGAAGTGGAAAGAGTTCATTCGAGAGTGGGCTGGGATGGGCGAGAAAGCTCGCATTCTACTGGCAACGTGAGATCATTTCGAATGCATACTATCTACACGTGAATGGAAAGCAAGTGTTCGTACTTGAAGTCGTGTGACGTTGAGGTTGAACTTGGCGCCTGCGCTCCTTAGTCATCGGGCTGATCTTACACTGACCATACTTGTCGACAAGCCGGCCGCAGGCCTCTCAAAACACCAAGCCGGCCGACCTAGGGGCCTTAGGTCGGCCGGCTGGCTTGTTGATAAGTATGACACTGACGTAACCTCCGTATCAGCCTAGCAATAAATAGTAAAGAGGGAGGTGCTTACAAGAGCATCTTGACCTGAATTGACCATTATGACAGGCTAGAAAATAGATGCGGGTGTCGTATTCGAGGCACAGCTTGGTGAGTTTCGCGTAGAGGGTCCGAGTTAGCTTCAAGTAGTCATTGTTCGCAGCCCGCCTGGCCTTCGCGTTCGACAGCACCTGTGACTGATGTAGAGACGCCATGGTGGTGAAATTCATATAAGAAGGTACAAGTGACCAGTCTACACAGTGTTATGGACTGCTTTATTATATAACATCACAGCAGGGGCCTGTTCTGGTCTTCTGGATCCCGTTCTGAGCCCCAGAAGCCGGATCCAGAAATGCGGATCGAGATCACCAACGGGAACCTGAAATGTGCTCCGTCCTACAGTACAGTCATGCAGAAGGTGGGGCTGACAAAACTTTGCGTGTGCGGCGGCCTTGAGGGGAAGTCCTTGCACAGCGCTAACTCTATTTTAGTAAACGCTTCTATGAGCGGCTGTGCGCTAAGAACAACCGAAGTGCAAGAACTGGAAACCGATACCGGTTACAGCACCACTGTACAGTACGGCCTGTGGAGGATCAAGCGCAACAGCATAAGCTTAGAGACCATTTGGGATGACCGAGCCATGCGGGTGAAGAGTACCATTCGCGTGATGGAGACTACTTGGGGTAAGCGATGCACACCTTCTCTCGTCACCCTTCTGTAACGGCGTAGCCATTATTAAACGGAGTACATACATTTGTACAGTAGATAGCGATTGCAGCTTCACCCCTACATGCAGCCGCGCGACGGTTTTCAACAGTCTCACCCTCCATGTTTGGCTTAGCGCTAGATGTCCGCTGCAAAACAGTCGTTGTGATTGGTCAGTCGTCCATCTAGTGATGACTGATTTTGTGGAATGTTGTGCGCAGAGGTGAAGTCGCAATCGCTAACTACTGTACTATAACGCTGAATGCAACATCCGCTTACAGTACAGTACTGTACAGTGCGCTCACAAACGTATAGTGCTTAGCGATTGCGCCTTCCCCTCGAACGCAGTTGCGCCAAAGTTTGCGCCACACGGCAGACAGGGATCATGGCGCCTTACGCCACCCATTAAGTCTAGCATCCTTCGTCAGCACTCACTCAATAAGTCACAAAAAGGAGTAATTACAGCGCTTTGGCGCAATGCACTGTGAAGTGTAAAACTTATCCACAGATGCAAAAAACTCCAGGATAAAGGACGAACGGTGATCGTGCTATGGATACCAGCCCACGTGAGCATACCCGAAAACGAGGCCGTCAACAAAGCGTTCAAGGAGGCCACCAGATGAAAGGAAGACGGCCGTAGAAGCGCACCGGAAGACACGCACTCCAAAATATACACCCTAAGGTGGGCAGTGAAGAGATGGTGCAAGGCACAATCGGAGCGGGCATGGATAAAGAAGTGGCGTACAGACACAAAGGGCCGAGCAACCTACACACATACACCGACACTCACCAAAGAGGTACTCCGGCTCCATAAGGGGCTCACCGAGCGGGAGAGCGCGCTGCTGGTGCAGCTGCGGACAGAGAAGATCGGTCTCAACGATTTCCTCTTCAATAGACACGTTCCGGACATCACTAGCCCCAGCTGCAGCTGTGGAGAGAGGCGACAGACCGTCGCCCACATCCTCCTCCGCTGCAGCAAGCATAAGGACCCCCGGAACCACATCTTCGCCAACCTATCCGGACGACATAGCCTCAGGACCATCCTGAGCACGCCGCAGCTAGCCACCAAAGCCATCGAGTATACGGAGCAGACGCAGATCCTTGGGCATGTGGGGATCAGAGATACGTAGACGACGCCGAGCGCTGGGGGGGGAGACTGTAGGTACAGCGGACGCGACAGACGAGGCAACACGCCTCTACGAGTCTAGAAACACAGCATACAATCAGGAGAACCGCTATCGAGATGAGCTGGCAGGCAAATTGTAGATAGTGGTTGATGGTTCCTCTTCGTGAGGGATGAAGTGGGGCGGCGCGGATCAACGTCTGCACCGCGTCCGCTGCCTGCCACAACGTGTCACTCCGGGCATAGCTGCGCAGAACGCGGCTGAAACCAAATAGGATGACCAAACCAAACCAAACCAAATCAACCGACTCATTCGATCATTCAATCTATCAACAAGATCTCAATCTATTTGACGACCTGCGACTCCGCTCACGCGCACCGACTTTCAATACGAGCGACCCATCCCTGAGCAAATGCAGCATGCGCCCTCACCCACATCTTCCTTCAGAGACTTGGGAGACGATATTAGGCTTCGTTGATACCCCTGCATACAAAGAACTTCGGTTGTCGTGCAAATACTTAAACCACCTCGCAACCCCACACCTTTTTAAGACAGTCAGATTTGAGCTTACTAAGAGTGGCTGCGCTACACTGCAGAAAGTGGCTAGTCACCCTACGCTTGCATTGTACGTAAGGAATTTGGTGCTTGAGAGGACTACTGGCCTCCGAGACTTTGGAAACCCCAGGAAATGGAGGTGGGCCTTGGATCTGCCGGGTGGCTCCAGCAGCAAATTTGCTCATCTGATTCGTACCAGTGATGCTTGGACCGATCATGCAGGCTTTCTGACACACTCAGAATGGTTGGCTCTACCGATGTCCAAAAAAAATGCGCTCTATAGGGAATACGAAGCGGATCGGAAGCAATACCGAAGGCAGCAGGAGGACATTGCCGAGTCTTTGCGATTCTGCATGCTTGGGGATGCTTCTGCAAGACCTGTGCATCCGGAAAGGTCGTCTGCGGTTGTGGCTAGCGAAAATACAGCGGAAATCCTTCTCCACGCCCTTGGAAGGCTTCGCAACCTGACTGCTTTCAGTCATCAGCCAAGATACAGGTTTAGAAGACATGCTCATTGTAGGTGGCGGAATCTGCGGTTCAACCTGGCAGCGACCCGTGATCAGACTTCTAGTGAAGAGGACGAAGACGCAGAGGCTCTGCAGCTGTCAGTCGCTCTCCATACTATGGGACGAGCATCAGCGCTCCACAAGTTAGAAAGAGTTAGTTTTTGTATTGATGGTCCTGCTTTTTGGGGCTGGGAACGACTGCGAAATCTCTGGAACGGACTAGGTTGTGGGTGGATCCGCGTTTGTCGAGATGAATTCGGCTCAGCGCAAGAAGCGGACAGAATGGCCTTATCGATAGATCGCCACAATCAAGAACATGAGCAGCGCCAGAAAGAGTATTACTCGAAACAGCTGTCTATCATGTGGAGCCTATTGCGTAACCTTACGAAACTTGACTGTTTCGTGACCGAGGATGGGGACAATGGCGCCTTGTCCACCATCACGGACCACTTGTTCGAGATCCTGTGCCGCGCAGGTAAACTTCAGAAGTTGGGTCTGGGATTTCCGGGTTCTTCCCACGACGATTGTGGAAGAAACTATTGGTGCTCGGACTTAGGGCCCTCCGTACTGCTCGACCGTTTAACAATACGCAAACCATGGGCAAACATCAGAGAGCTTCACCTTTCCGTAGTGACAGACGAGGACACCTTATTGAAATTTCTGGCTGTTCTCAAGAATACTCTACGTATTCTTAGACTTTCCGAATTCCGTTTCATCTCTCACGGAACTACTCGCAGTTCCTGGGACTCTGCTCTTCATAGTATCGGTGCCCAACTGCATCTTGATGATCTGAAGCTCTTCAGACTTCACGACGCAGTCAGGCAAGACAGCGGCTTGGGTTGGCGTGTGCGCTCATTATTCGATCCTACTCGTGGATCTTGGCGTAGGAACAGAGGGTCGTATCGTGCTTTCTATAAGGACGTGGTCCGGCGTATTCTTCGAGCAGAAGGCCAGGTTGCGCTGGAGCCAGCGGCGTTTCAGCCGCAGGTTCATGCAAAATTGACTGGAGAATGTGCCAGCTAGCCGATCAGAAGTGCCCGAGCCTATGTGTCATTATCCTGGACAGCGACAGCGCAACACCATGATCATTAGTGATCAAATAGGTCCTGCATACGGGAAGAAGGTGTGGAAGTGGCAAAGCCGGCCCACAACTTCACTTTGGGTCAGCCTTGACACGACGTGGCATCAAGGAATTGGAGAGCAATCGCATTCGGTTTTCCGTATGAGATCCGAAGTTAAGGTCTCCGTCGAACGCTAGCCACACTAAGAGATCGTATTACAACACGGTTAGATAGCTAGAAGCAGGCCTTCCCTCCTACCATATGCAGTGCGCCTATGTATTTCGCACAATCGCAATGTTAAAGCTGGGAGAGGAAGCGTCCGCCTGTTTTGCTTATGTTACTTACAGTTTGATTGGACAGCCTTGTGCTTTGTGGTGTGTCGTGCCAAAACAGTGTATTTGCTGCTTATCCCACGTATGCTAACCGCAAGACGCGAAGCTTGATCGGTCATGTGGGGCAACGTAATCCCTGCCCGTTTTGTGGCGCAAACTTAGTTGCAACTGTGTTCTAGGGGAAGGCGCAATCGCTAAACACTGTACCGCAAGTTGTAACACCATGACTTGATCTTTACAGGGTAATAAGAGCTGTACCAAAACCTAGTAATTAACTACATGTGCAAACGTGCTCATGCTTAGTTTTGCTGTGATGTTGTGTACAGTACTCTAATCAGCTAGTCCTAATAGGTACTCCAGAGAGCTGCTTACACTGGCAGCAGACGTTTCACAACGGCTAGTGAGACTGATGCACCACTTGGAATTTTCCACTCGGAATGACATATGTACTACATTTGGGATGTTGGAATCAAGATTGACCCATGTGGTCTTTGCTGTGACTCGACTTCATGACGACTCTTCGATCTGGGCGTATGCGGCTTCCCAAGCCAGGAAAGACGAGTTAAGTGTGTCGCCACGAATATGTTGTCACACTAGGTGTTGCGGACCTTGAGTGAGCTTTTGGCTGTCAGCATCCCAAGTGGTCTGGGCGTACATCTTGTCCCCATTTCGGTAAGCCCTCCATTCGGGTCAGCAAGGATCCCTGTAAGAACTGTCTTCTGCGATGCTGCAAAACATTATACTATAGCGTCTTAGAAGACTTTGATACTAGACGTAGCAGTGGCCCAATAGCGCAGCATCGATAAGCGGGTTGGCTAATGATCTTAGTCAGCGTAAATCCAGTACCTCCCATCTAGTACGACGCTCGTACCAGTCCATGAAACCTTCCTCGTCTGCTACAGTTCACTTACTCTTGAAGCATACAAGTCAGCTGACTAAGACCAGAACATTCAAAGTATCCCAAGCCATTCCAGTAGGAGAGCCTGATCTCTCACAATCCGCCACAGTCTCCAAGCATGTCTCCAGCCGATCCCACTAAAGACTAAAGGAGACAATATCTTAATATCCATCAGATGCCGGTGATCGTGAATAGCTTGGCAAACAAGATCATATATGCCTGGGTCCTCAATTAAATCGAATCCAAATTCCAACTCAACAAGCCTTAGCTCCCTCTGAAAGACTAAGAAACCTCTTAGTTTCCTCGCTTCATCCTCACCGTCCTCGCGCTTGTGCAAACCAATGCGATATTTCGCACGTCGTATTAGAACTGCGTTGTGATTGTTCTTGTTGATTCGGTGGGCGTGAAAAGAATTCTCTCCATACAATACGTAACGTGCCTCTTGGTACATAAGACGGCACGTGCCCAGGATAGAAGGATGAAGGTTGTTCGGACAGGGTATATGGTTTTCATCTTGTGGAGGTGGTATCATGCGCACGTGTCGATCTGAGCGAAGGAGGATGCGATAGATCATACAACGGATTTCCGGTGGAAGCCGCAAAATTGGGCAGCACATGAGCGAAGCGCTCTTAGGACTTGCTGCAGAGCGTCAGCATATTTCATCCCACTACACGTTCCTAAAACAAGTACCGTACAATTTGTTCTGTTCGGCACGTTGATACATTTGCGGTGTTCGGTCGAGTTCGCGCAGCTGCTTGTAAATGATGATAAAACACGGCCTGGGGGTATCGATTCGTAGACAGCGTCCCAGATGACTTCGTCGGGCTGTTTGTTAAGAACCGCACCGAGAAGTGGCCTGATACGCTCGAGGTCGTAGT
The DNA here is from genome assembly GCA_004335245.1 of Didymella lethalis. NCBI lineage: Eukaryota > Fungi > Ascomycota > Dothideomycetes > Pleosporales > Didymellaceae > Didymella > Didymella lethalis. Next base: position 18,050 of record SAUC01000131.1, on the reverse strand, counting down.
AGTTCGAAATAAGTGCTAAGCTCAGTTTTGAGAGGTCGTTGCGAAGGCTTCCTTTGCCGCGCTTTGAAGGCAGTAGCCGAGCAGCGGGAAGACATTGCACGGCAAGTAGGAGATTGATAGCGGTATCATTATGCCCTGCTTGCGTTAGAATTGACTCAAGTCAATCATCGAACTAACAGTACACTCGTCGTCCGCTACTATATTGCCTTCATCTGTCGGAACCAAAGCGTGCACATCGTGAAAGCCATCCAACCCCTGGTGGATTGGATTGGCATGGATTATCTCTGACCGTGGAGTCATCAGTCGCCGACGTTGCGTTGACAGAGCATTGAAGCAGAGGCGAAAGAATAATTGAGAAGAAGAAGTCGGAAGGAAAAGGCGCGACAACCCGCTGAGCAGCCAAGCTGGTCCGGAAGAACGTCGGCACCACTCGTCGGCTCAGGAGACATGCCGAACACCGGTAACGTGCCCGTGCGCAGTGTGCCCGGATTCACAGTGTGCCCCGCAGAACACCAACGCGCGTCTCAACACCACAGCTCCAACGCGCGATAACTCCACGATCATGGCTCCGATTGATGAGGCGATCGAGGATCTAAAATCGCGAGATTCAGAAGAACAATTTACATTGAAGGAAGTTGCTGAAAAGCATGGCGTTGACCGGTCAACTCTGGGGCGGCGATGGAGAGGCGTGACAGGGCCTAGGGATGCTGGGCATGGTACAGCGCCGTACCGATACAGGACGTCACTGCCAGCGGAATGGTATGGAGGTGTACCAGTGCGGAGATGTACGCTGACTAGACTGGTACGGAGGTGTACCAGTACGGAAGTGTACGCTGGCTAGACTGGTACGGAGGTGTACCAGTACGGGGGTGTACCAGTACGGGGATGTACCAGTGCGGAGATGTACGCTGACTAGACTGGTACGGGGGTGTAACGGTACGGAGGTGTACGCTGACTAGACTAGTACGGAGGCGTACCAGTACGGGGCTGTACGCTGACTAGACTAGTACGGAGGCGTACCAGTACGGGGCTGTACGCTGACCGGACTGGTACGGGGGTGTACCAGTACGGGGGTGTTCACACATTACAAAATCAAAAGCATCCACGGTTGCCATGAAACTCACCCCGCCAAACCCCGCCAAACCAAACCATCTGTCGCGGTTTGGGGTTCTTTCCTGCTCTCCTGCTCTCGCTGCACTCGCGACTACTCACCTTAGCGAGCTACGCCTATCTAGGCTAGCGCTGTTTACGGTCACTCACCTACATAAACCTTCCATAGCTTCTACAATACAGCCTCAGTCAATCCTCAACTTTTACCAGATGCGTGCGTTCATCAACTCCGACAGTTTCACACCGCCAATCATACCCGCCTAGGTCCCCCAGAAAGGCTGGAGGTGTGGTTACGATGCTGGGAGGAGGATAGAAATGTGGACGATCACTCCGATGACAACAAGCCTCAGAAGTCATATGCAGGACGCGGTACGTTAAGAAAACCCGAGCCATGCGGATTTTCCCTCCGCAGATACAGTCGACTTCCGGTTTCTGCGGTGCAGCGGCAAGAAGCCATGCTATAGGCTCTTCCTCCAAGTCGTAACGCTGCTGTTCATGTAGATCCGCAATGAAAGCTTCTCGAGCGGTCTAAGCAACTCATCACCTGTAGCCGCTGCAGCCAAATTGAATCTCAAATGCTTTGCCTACGCTCTTCCCGCTGCCAAGTCCGGAAACCATTGTCCTTCACCTCCCGCTCTCCACAAGCCGCCCTAGATAGGGAAGACGGACCATGATATACGGAAGGCAAAGATAGGGCGATGTCAGCGAAGCCCACGTGGACGGCATTACGGATGGTGAGATTTTAGGCACCTCAGACTACAGTTGTATCATCTTAGTATAGAATTTTCCATCTACGTACAAGCAACAAGACAACTATATATTGCTTGTGTATCGCCAATTGCAGATTATGACATCCAGCTAAGGTGGGGCAAGAGAAAAGACACTCTACTTAAGGAGTACAAAACAATAGAGGATGCAGCACTACGCCATACAGTACTGTATCCTGGCTGCCTTTCAAGGTTCACCTACCAAAGCTATGAAGATCGAAGCATCTATTCTCCCCATCGAACTCAGAGCAGAGAAGCTCTGCCATCAGCATGCGTTACGGATGCTATCTCTTTTCTGAGAGTCATCTTCTTAGGAAAGCGCTACTGGGCATCAGCATTGCCCGACTAGATTTGAATCATGACAATCGCGGTCATATCTCTACCGCCACCTCCCTGCTCACATCTCTTTACGTCTGCAATCTAACCCATCGTCCTTGAGCGCCGCAAGCCTATGCGACTTCTCGGTCCAGATCAACAGGGTCGACCTCATAGCGCAGGACGTGTATGCGCGCCATATACCATGTTTGACTTAACTTCCGCTGATAATTTGATATCAATCGGCCTTGTCGATTGCAAAGGCGTTCTCAGACTCCTACGCATGTCTCCGTGCGAAATTCGCAATGTTCTATAAGCTGTGTGGCAGTGTGGAAAATGCAGTGTAAACAAAGTTTTATGTATTCTATTGTTCTGTAATGTTGTGTTGTTGCTCGAGGCCTGGCAGAAGGCCAGCAGCAGTGGTGACTCCGATCTGACTAATATAATCTAGACTTTTACCGCTAGCATTAAAGGTGATGGGACGCTCCCTTGGCCACCGGATAAGGATGATTCGTAATCGCTGGCGTGTAACACGCAGCACCGCTTCTCCCCGTACCCAGACCAATGAGTGTAACAGCAACGCGCCCGATCTCGATTTCAAGAGAGACGCTGGCATATGAAGGCGTACCCGCCAGACCATTTAGCTAAATGCGATCAGCATGCGTATAAACGAGGACATTTGCTACAGCTAAGAAGGCCGACTAGATTGTCAAAGCCCACTGTAGAGACACAGTGGAAGTTTCGTGGAAGATGCCTGTGTCGCCAGAGACTGCTGTGCTAGGCGGGGTGCTTGCACATGCAGGAGTAAGTGCGAAAAAATTCAACGCGCATTAGGTGTTGCTGGATGATGCTCTACTGAGAACGCGCTGACGTTTTTGGGGTGGATTAGATGGCTCATCACCTAGCGATTGTGGTGATGGAGGGGGTATATTGATGGCTTTGTCTCCTTGAAAAAGCCTGATACTGCTAGAGCTCCTGGTCAGAAGGGGTGGTGCAGCCTGTTGTGTTCGAGTGGCTTCGACAGCAGCCCTGAGGTTGGCCAAGCGACTTCCAAAGGCATAGGCGAGGATGTTCTTCATCACATAGCGCATGTCTGCGACTTGTTGCTCGTCGTCGAGGAAAATCTTCATGACAGGTTCCATGTAGTATGCTGGCTGTTCCTCGTCGAACTCCTCCCAGTGGACAAATAGGTGCGCAGACTCCATATCGATGGTGAGGGAGAAGTGCGCTGTGTCCTGGACAGTTGGGACAAAACCGGCATCGGTGTAGAACTGGTGAAGATACCGGACAATGACGGCGCCGTCACGCGCACCTACGTACAAGTCAAGTGTTAGAGAGCCGCATTTGATTGCATTGAGTGGAGCATGGTATCGTACCTTGCGGGCGTGCTTGAAAATGCGTTTGATTATTCTTAGGGCTCTTCCACTGGGCACTCATGAAGGGAAAGTGGAGTGCCGGAGCGACTGCGCGGCTAAGCAAGCCGTATTCTTGCTGCATGGAGAAGGCGGTCGTGATGCTGTCGCTGTCCTTCCAGTGACGGTAGCCAAATAAATGGTCTGGCTGAGGACACTCGAGGGCGCCGTACTCTCTAACCCAGGACAAGTCGATGGGTGGCGGCAGATAACACTTGTTCAGGTTCTGCTTGGCCTTGACAGCCAGCAGAGGTAGGTCATCGTCCTCGTCGAACAACAACACACCCTTGAGAAGGTCGATTCCATCCTGTTCCGCAAGGCGCTGGGCCCGTCTCTGCCGTTGGACGACGTGCTGTGCGTTTGGGGAGCGTGCGATATCCAAATTCGGAGTGGCGCATGCTTTCAACTCGTCGATGAAGGCCTGGAGGCAAGCTGGCAGGACTCGGCGATTGCTGAAGTGGATGCCGTAGTAGCGCAGCTTGTCCTCATTGTCACGGACCTTGGGCTCTGATGACTTAGACGGCGAGGCGCTGCGTGACGATGCAGCGCCGGTAGTCGACGATGGCGGCGGCGGCATCGCGGCGGACATGGATGCAGATATGGGCTGGTTCTCGGCAAGGCTATCGTGCAAGGCGAGCCGCTCGTTCGTGAGGGGAAGATGTGCCTGTGGTGGAGCGCGGTGCGAAAGCGAGGGTGAGGGGTGGCTGCGCTTGGCACAGCCCGAGAACGAGAGGGACGGCGGCGACGGCGAGCGCGCGCGTTTGGGCATGGGTATGTGAAGGAAGATGCAACAAGCAATAGTCGGCTGGCGTGTTGATATTGACGTTGATGTTGATTTATGACGGAGACGTCGAAGATGGATTGGCGTTGCATTAGGTACCGGTACCTTAATTTCCGGGCGAGTGCCCGGATCGGCCAAAGGCCCCGCTGAAAACCAAAACAACAGACACGCGTCAAATTTCAACACGCGATAGCTCAACCACCATAGATCCAAATGATGAGGCAATTGCAGCAATCGATACGCCCGTTGATGGAGAACACCTTTCATGCACCAAGGCCGCCGAAAAGTTCAAAGTGGGTCCTTCAAGAATGCTGATTGCGCAAAGGCTTTGATCATATTAGTCGTCAGTTTCGCTGACTTGCGGTGTTGAGAGCCGCCGCTATCTTTCTAATATCTAAACTATATCGAATGCGACGTTTGGATACTGGCCAATAGCCTTGCCATGCATGATTCCGTGAACGTACGCCTCTCCAACAAGCTGAAATCTTTTGGAGGGGCTCGAACGCAAGTCTCGCCGTAATACGAATGGTGTAGCTCCCCCGGAAAGAATACATATCATATCGCCAGCCTCTAACAGGGCAGGCCAGATACCTAGTCCCTGTTCAGGAATCATGGATTGTACCCACAGCAGAGACAAGTTCAAGACACCCTTGTGGCATATCATAGGCGTCACCGCATTAGACTCCGTTCATTCTGTGTCCTCAGCATCCTCTTCATCGCCATTTAAGCCAATATTCTCAAACCAGCTCTCTTGCTGCTGCTGAGGTACACGAGCAGATCAGAGGCGAAGAGGTAAACGTGATAATGTTGGAGTGTCGAGGCTGCCTTTACCTCCGCGCTAGCAGCAACTGCCTGCTCTTGGATAACGGTGAACGGCGCCACATGCCCTTACGATATGGTAGCGCAGGTACGTCCCTGCGACTAAGCAACAAAGTCGGCTTTGTGGTCGAGGAGGCTAGGAGTAGGGTGAGGCTGGTGGGAGGCTCGGGGCCGGCGGGCAAGGCGCGGCGGCGAGGTTGAGAAGAATGCAGCGAGAGGTTTGAGGGTGAACCGAGGCAGGAGGCGGCCGACTGCGTCGCCCGAACAGCCAGGCTTTCCCAAGCTCAGGGCGAGGGGCAATGACGCAGCGTAGAGGCGCGCAACCTGCAACAGCAGCTGCAGAATTAGCCAGCGGCCTAGTGCGTGGATCCCGAAGGTCGTGAGGCTCGTGAGGCTCGTGGCGGGGTTTGCGAGGGCGGAGGCTGAGGTTGCTGAGGTAGAAGCCTGGAGATTGAAGCCCGCAGGTTGGCCGGGAAGTAACTCTCACAGGCTGCAGCCAATCAACGCCACCAATCACGCAGGCGCCGCCAACAGCTCAAAAACATCAACCTTCAAGTGATGCTGGAAGACCGAGCAAATTGCGGAGTTTGTGGGACTGGCTACCCCACTCAGTCATACGAAGCTACTACCAGCAAAGGTACCTACCGGTAACTAGCTCCACGTCAGTCTAACCGCAACTGCAGGCGCCTTCTTACGAGAAACGACAGCTAGAGTCCGATCGCGCGGGACGAACTAGCTCGGGACGTCGCGGGTGCTTTCAAGGTCACTAATTATAGGTACCTAGGTAGGCTCCTAGGCGGTAGGTGCTGTGCATGTGGCACGAATGCAAATGTGGATCTGAGGAAACAAAAACCATAACTAGGCGTTTACCCACTTCGCTGCAACCCATCCCAATCGCTGTCGCAGAACCCTCAAGCGTTTTGAATTAAGGGCAAGTACGTACCCATACTATTGCGAGGTAGGCGTTCTACTGTCTTATGTACATTGTCCTCGACTGACATTCCGCAAGGCACTTAAGCCAGCTTTTAGCTTCGATTACCACCCTAGCGTCCTCCACCGTCGCAAGAATCACTCTCACTACACACTGAATATAACAGACCTCGATACGGCTACTAGGGACAATAGACGCAATGTGCGATGACCGTTGCAGCATTCGACTAGATTGTCAAACGCAGGGACTACCTTTGACAATCCAGTCCGTTCACGATACAGCCTACGAAGTCAAGCTTGTTCAAGATGTGCAAACCAACATCCCTCCCGGGAGCCAGCTACCTCAAGATCTTGTCATCAAACCTCTGAAGAAAGATCCCGACCTTGAGTATACAGATCAGATGGAGGCCTTGGTTTACGAAAGATTATCCCACCTTCAAGGTCGACTCATTCCGCGATATTACGGCGTTGGAGACTTCTGTCATGAGGGAAAGACAGTCAAAGCTCATGTACTAGAGCGAGTAAATGGATCACCTCTCACCGAAATCGACAAAGCAGATTGGAACAAACTCGATATCGAGCGCAAAATCAAGGAAGCATACTCAGAGTTGTCTCAACAGGGTGTGAAGCATAGGGATGTAGAGGCGCGCCATATCTTCCTCGTACCTGGGTCAGAGTCTCTTATGTTGATCGACTTTGGGTCGGCGAAGTTCTGTAACTATGAGGGCGCGGGAACACAGAACACGAACGATGTGGAAGGGCTCATACAAAAACTCGATGAGTAAGTTGTACTCTTGTTTGATAAGGGTACTGAAACTCACCAGCTTTACAGGATGCAAGGTTGGGCACTATCCCTAGAGTATTTTCTTCAGTCCCTAGGACGTTCAGTTGTCAATTTCCAACATTTGTAGAGGCTCATGACTGCAGATTTGGCGAGTTTGTTGTGAAGAGAAGACGAGATGAAAAGCTCGCTAGAGCTTCCGCACAGCGCTTGTTGCGGTCGCTCACCAAAGTCTTTCATAAGGGAGTAACCCATGTCTACATTTGTTCCGAGCTTCGTAAAATGTCGTGTATATCTAAGCTCTCTTTCCACATCAATGCTACCTATCAAACAACAAATAATCGCATAAGAGGCCAGATAACTACTAATACTAGAGAGCAAGCTAGATGGTATAAACAAAGATAAAGGAGCAAGAGAGACCCAAAGCCGTAACAACCTTACTGCCCACAAGCCTTAGAACAACTGGGCACACCAAGCGACCCACCCATTCTGGTTCATCCATGCCCATCGCCAAATGCCTGTACCGTCTTGCATAGCCGTTCTAACCACACCAACGTTAACACTCGGGTACTTGGTATTCGATCCGGCCACTGTTCAATAAGGATTGCCATTGAACCAGTCGAAATGGCGAGTATAAGGCACAGTCGTCACAGGGGGGGCAATCGTCACAGGGGGGCCGGTCGCGGCCATCAAGCGATGGAGGCCGTCTACCATGAGGCGATATAAGGCGTAGCGGATGTGGATGCCACCTGGGCCTGCAGTGTTTGCGATGACGAACATATCTCCGTTGCACCTCTTGATGTCCTCCCGATCGTTCGCTCGAAGTCGAACGATAAGCATTCTGGCACCGTCGTAACAAAACACCTGCGGGGCTCGCAGTGATGTATGGAGTGGTTGCCTGCTGTTGGTCGCGAATCTGATGCAGAATGCAAAACGCGGTTAAAGCACGCTTGCGTAGGTCGAGCAGTGAATGAGCTAATAACGGGCAGCTATAGAACCTGACGCGAAAAAACGTCGGCACTAGCGGCACTAGTTGCCTCAGTACCCAAACGCAGCCAAGATTGCACACAAGGCGATGTTCCCGTGCCACATCCTTTAGGCGTAAATTGCTGTTCCGCGCGATGCCGCCACGACGATAAAGCCTTGAAAGTGCCATGTACAAATCTCCAACCGAGGCGAAAAGGACTGGTCGACAGGTAATGCGCGAAGAAGGGCGGTAAACTGATAGCACGGCCTGACTCCATTGGCTCAGCTAAGATTGCAGTACTCGATGACTACGACTTGGCGCTTTGAACTCCATGCGCAAAGCCACCCAAGACTGCATAGTCACCAGTACGCCACCTCTCGGCAGTATGCATCGTACAGAATTGCAGACTGCAGTGGCAGGCTGTGCGAAATCAGGTAGTGTCTTTAAGAGAAGTATGTGATACTATTCTACTGAGTACCAACTCGACTCCGATGCTTCATCCCAGCATGTCGTTGGCTCAGCTACTGGAAATCATCCGCCGTTAGTCTGCAAGAGAACGTTGGCTCAAGCGTGACGACTCTTCTGCTTCCTTGAGGACATGGACCACTTCCGCCGCACCGCCATTCTGCTCCGCCCAAAAACGTGGCGTTCGCCCTTTGCTATCCAATTTCAGGGGGTCGGCGCCCATCTCCAACAGGTACTTAACGATTTCTACCTTCCCATCCTCTGCAGCTCGATGGAGCGGTGTCCCAATCCCAAATGGCTTACGCTGATAATATGATTTCGGGTCGTTTGCGTATTTGATCTCGTCAATTGGCGCACCTTTCTCAACAATCTGGCGGACCACATCTAGACCATCCGTTTTGTTCCTTATAACAGCCCACTGGAGGAGTTCTCCGTAGAGCGGATCTGCTCCTCGTTGAAAAAGATAGTCGATAGTTTCGATAGGAGCTGTATACATGGCCAATGATGCGGGTGTGAAATCCCAATCGCAGCGGCTGTTTGGATCGGCACCGTGGTCAATCAACCATGTGACCATATCCTTATCAGAGGTACAGATAGGGATACTAAACATATATAAGTAAAGGTCAAGTCTTACGGGACTACAGGTAATACCTCAACACAGGAGGCTCATTTGGCCCCAATGGCTGGTTGATATCCAGTCCATTGCGAAGGAATAGTTCCAGCACCTCGAACGCTCGAGCACGCACAGCCGGCTCAACTGGAAGGCGACCGTCTGTAACGCCCTCGTCAAGCAGAAACTGCACCATTTCGACGTTGTTCCGCTGAATTGCTTCAAGAAGCGAGTCATACAACCATCCTGGATGCGGTTTCTCTCCCACATTTGCCACCTCAGGGTTGTGGAAAAGCTGCCGGACCTGTTCTTTGACACTATCAAGATCTCCATCAAGAGCGGCGCGGTAACATAGATCAACTTGTTCAGGCCTTGCATAGCGGGGGAGGAGATCATCTCCCGGGGGCGGCGGCGGCGGCGGCGGCGGGGTCTGGTGGGAGTGCATATCTGCAAAATCGAGAAAGTTGAATCTATGGCGCGAAGAAAGGTTAGAGCTGCTCCGCTTATAAGCAGGAGAGAAGCGGGGTTGAAGTTGCACTAGCGCTAATCAATCGGAGTCGTGCGCTTACGAGGCGCTCCAGACGCTAATTCGCGGTGGTACATTCGTGCAGCTTCCAAGCGACTGCATGACGCCTGGCCAGCACTGCACAGGGACGTATGCACGTTGCATTTTTAGTCTTAGGCACGGCCCACCTCGCTTTGAAAGCAGGGCGAGTCGAATTAATGCGAGATGCGTGCTTGTAGATCACCTCATATAATTGATGAATGTGGATGGAGTTGTAATTTAGGCATCCTTTGTCTACTAACTTATCCAAAAAATGGGAGAAAGAAGCAGAGTTGAGACTGTTGGTTAAGTTTCGAACTCATCCAAGTCACTGAGTATGACTATTGAGGAGCCCAATCGACCTCTTTTCCGATCCATCTGAAATAGCGCTTGTATTCGGGGCTCCAGATCCAGTCGGATGAGGTTTGCTGGGTTTGTTGACTTTGCTGCTGGGAATGTAGTCCCGTAGTCGTAGACGGGGTTGCTGTGTAAGATTGCGATGCAGTAGATATAGGGGCCTTCTGTATCTCTTGGACCACAGTGCCCTCCACATACACTTGGACGGTACTGCCTCTAGCATCCACAAAAACAGAACCACGGTCGAGGTGGTCAGTCAAGGTCGGGACATCGTATGTTTTAGAAATATCCACGTTTAAACCCACGTTACGTAGCTTCGTCTCCATAATCGTCCGCTGGTCGGGAAGGGCAACACTGTTGCGATATACGGCGCAGACAACCCAAGAATGAGGACTTTGTGGGAAGTATTGCTGGTAATGGAGGTAATGTTGCGTGAGGCGGTCCATAAAAGATCGTACGTGGTTGTCGCCAGCGAGAGGGTCGTTGAGATTGGCATTATCTGGAAGAGGTGATACATGTCCAAGGAGTGCCGCATGCTGAGAAACAATGAGGACGACAGAGCATGACCCGAGCCCATCCGTTCCAATGGAAGAAAGAGTTTGGGAAAAGAATGCTATGCCGAAATCATTCATACGAATTCCTTTTGCCTCTTGTCTTGTGATAGCCGTTCGGAGTCGACTTTCGATTGAAGTGGCCATTGTGAGCAATAGGAATGCTGCTCAGCCCGTGAAGGAAGAGTGTCAGATGATAGCTAGCTAAGGTGGGTTTTATACCATGCCCGTGGAATTGAATTCTGTCGCGGGGGACAACGCATGCGGTCACAGCCAGTGATACCATAGTTGGCACATGTCTGCATAAGGGAACGGTATATCAAAGCCAAGTTCTAGCAGACCTCTGCACTACAATGCAAACTTGAGGCAGAGTTCTATTGAATGGCTGAAACTGAACGCCACAATGCAGCGGAAAGCGATTAGGAAAACGCGTTCGGTCTGCAAGCCTCTTCAGACTTAGGCAAGTTCAGGGCAGAGTCCGCAACAAGCAAGCCAATCAAACTAAATATAGCAATAAACTAACCTATATAAGCTAGTGTATTACTATATTAGGTTAGACCGGCTTGATTGGCTTGCTTGTTGCGGACTCTGGTTCAGGGATGATAACCATATGCGTTACCGTCAACAGCAGAATAGCGGCAACGAGGGCATTGCCGCTATTGCTTCTGCAGCCACGCTGAATAGGACTAGAGAGCACGGCTCAAGGCAGTGCAGGGACGACTTGACTAGGAGTGCAGCAAAAGTATGTCTAAGGTCCAAGTTCAACGTACCGGATTCATCTTTGATACCAATCTAACCTACACTATCCTGCATAGCATCAGTTGCTGTACCAAGATGTCGCATGGTAGGGTGCGGGTCTTGTGGACAGAAAAACTAGGAAAGAGTGTATGTTGTATTGAATGTAGCATCCTAGCTGAGCATATATAAAGGTCATCGCGCGGCGTTATTAGTTTCCGACAGCGCTTGGCCTGCGACGCAAGACCATCTGACCTACTAACGCAAGGGTATTGCTAGCGGTCTCAAAAGGTAAGGGTAGGCAGCCGCGCGCGCGAGTCTGGGGTAGATGGCAGGTACAGCAGGATGAGTTTCAAATCCGTCAAGCAGCATAGTATAGCGTATTGTTCCGCGATGCCGCCATGGCGAACCATCCACGATGGCATCCATGTCGTTTTGCACATGAAATGCGCTCAGTGGAACGACGGGAAGCTACCTAGCACAAGTGTGCTTTCATGCCACACGATATGTATCCTGCATGAGAATCCTAGTCTTGAGGTGATGTCGCGCTCCGCTTGTGTCTTGTGCCGCATGCTAGGTACAGCGTGTTGTGGATCTTGTTCGAGGGAGCGCTTGTTAGCGCATCCTCTTTGGGACTAGCGTCCTTGTTCGGCTCGATTATCTCCCACGTTCGTAGCTCCCATAATACAACAACATTATGTTCGCATCACGATCTCTGCCTTTCATCAGATCTGCGTCAGAGTCCTCAAAAACACCCATTTAGCGAACTGGCCTGCTAATAGCCAAGGCAACGTTATCTGCCTCCAGCGCGGCCTTAGTCCTGGTGTGGCGAAGCGCGCGCGCAGCAAGTTTATCCGCGCCGCTGCGATTAACGAGAAGAACGACACTAACCTGTCCACTCGCGTCGCTCAGGCTCATGTCACTCATAGGTACAGGTTACTTATCCTGAATGGCTATAAATATTATCTCACTATAGATTTTATTAAATATTGTCACGATAACAAGATCCTGTCAGCTGTCTTTCCTCCTCATTCTCCCTAGATTCCTCAAAAGAGCTCTCAATCCACCTCCACAAGAGCCGAGGACTCCTTCCAATTAAGGAGAGCGACCTCTTCCCTTTTTTCCGGAGGGCCTAGACCCCCTCCTTTATAGAAAAGACTATTTTGAAGTGACTTAAAGCAACTGGGATATGTCCAATAGATCGGGCTATTATGCTCAAAAGATTCCAATTGAGGTAGAGATAAGAGACCCTCACCGGCTGTTAATAATAGTAATTGGAGAAAGATGAAAGAGCTTTCCCAGCCAGCTGTGACGGAGGGAGCTGAAAGCAGGCCAAGCAAGCTCACTCATTCACTCCGTAACGAGCAGATTCTGAGTGGAGTAAACAGCAACAAAGCCGACATTTGATGGGTATGGGCACAATTAATTCTGGTATGAGGTTAAACGAGCGTTGATTGATGAGTATGTATAACATCAGGCTTGAGGAAACAGGAGCAGAAATTCGTGTTGAGACGAATCTAAGCGAATTAGGACGGCTGGTCATCGTTGAGGATGGTTCAGCACGATGTCAGAGGGACCATGACAGCCTCTCATCCTAGCGTTTTTTGGCAGCCTCAGCCTGCGGCTTCACCTGCGACTCCTGCATGATTCGCAGCTCTTCGGCTTGCATCTTATCTGCTTGTTCTCTCGTGTACCTGTATGTTCGTTAGTAATTCAAGCCAACTTTATAGTGAAACCTACCCATTGTCTAACAATTTTGGCTGCGTGGCCGGTTGAGAGCTTCCCGTATTGCTCTCCATGCTGCGCGATAATACTAAATCAAAGTTAGTTCTATGTGATCGCGGTATGCTTTCTGAAAGTGAGTATTGTCTGTTCTCACCTTGATGTTGTTGCGGCGTGATGACGGCGACTGGTCTGAGGTGCCGTAGTACAGCAACTAATGCTATGTAGGATAATGTAGGTTGGTTTGGGGATCAAAGACGAATCTCTTAGACTTTATAGTAAGTTTGTTGCGCTCCTAGTCAAGTTATCCTGTGCCGTCTTAGCCATTGCTCTCTAGTCCTGTTCAGCGTGGCTACAGAAGCAATGGTGGCCAAAGAGGCTTGCAGCCTGCACTCGTCTTGATAGTGCGATCCCTGCAACCAAAAACGTGATCTTTATACCTTGTCCGAGGCACGCGCTAAGACTTTCCACACGAGCAAGGGCATTCCTAACAGCGCTTATATTTTCACCAACTAATTAGCACATCCCGCGCGCTTTCCGCATATAGAGCAAAACACCGCGCTCATGTACAAGTCCCCTTACCGTTATCGCGTCTCAATGCATTGTTTCCCGCATGATTTTTCATGCCGCCGTCTTAGCTCTAGTCACTCCGCACCTAGCTCCTTCTGTTGAGCACGCCTCGCAATCCGGCTTTGCAGAACTCTAATGAATGGCCCCATAGTACGCTTCGAGCGTTTACATGGACCGGACGAGGCGAAAGACAATGACTGCTCAAGCTTGGCGCGTACTTCCATCACACGTCCGATCATATGTCGTAAGGCACGAAATAGGGTTGTTGTCCCGCGATGCCGCCACGGCGACTGACCATCCACGGTGGCATGTAAGGTGTAAGACGAGGCCAGCAGGTAAGGCGTGATGGGTGACGTTGGCGGGAGGGTTGAGGCTGGCGGACAAGACGTGGCAGCTAAGCTAAGGAGTCGGCGGGAAGTTTGCTGAAGCAGAAAGCGGCCAACTGCGTCGCCCAAACGGGTGGGGGGCAACGACGCAGCCTGGAGGCGCGCAATCTGCGACAGCAGCCACAGAACCAGCCAACGGCTTGGTGCATGGGGTCGTGGGTCGTTGGTCGTAGGGATCGTAGGGATCGTCGCGAGGGCAGAGGCGAGGGTGCTGAAGCAGGTTAGAGGGAGCCGATGGCAGCCGCTGGCAGGCTAGTGAGGCTGGAGCTGGGAGATGCAGGGGAGATTCTGAGTGCACTCCGCGCTGGTGAGACTGCGGACGCGAGTGGAGGGGGAGATGAAGGATTGAAGCCGCGTTGGCGGGGGTTAGGGCTAGGAGCTGGGAGCCGGGGGCTTTGGAGTCGGGGTAGCTACTGCCTCTACGGGCGCATGGCCCGAGGCATCGCCAACGACGACCTTGCGGTTGCCAGAAAATCGCGCCAAACCCCTTTGCGCCCGTGAAAAGCGTCGGCGGGTCGTCGGCCACAGTTATTGGTAGTTAAGTCGTTGTGCCTCAAAAAGCATCATTGCGGAAAACACCCAGCGGAATAGGGCACATTAGGGCTGTGTCGTCAGGTTTGCAGGTGTGCTGTGCTGGGCTGGGCCGAGCGGAATGCGATTTTGGTGCTCAGAACCTTACTCGAGATATACGCCGTCCTCTACTCCAACCTCAATGCCCGGTTCTCATCTCCATCTTCTCCCAGAATACGATTGCCTTGCTCACCAGTTCTTAACATGACAATGACTGCTCCAGCTTGGCGCGTACTTCCGACAATGAGGATCTGAGCACCCCGATATCGGAGGGTGCTTTGGTCAACTAGGGCGGTAGCTAGGTTTGTCCGAACGCCGCAATTTGCAAATCCGACCAGCTGCAACGTTAACTAACGACTTCAGCTACCTAGGTTGCGGATAAGGTGGATCGCGCTTTAAATCGATTATGGTAGCTCTAAAGCCATTGCAACAGTTGATCTAATTGCTATGTTATAACCTCGCAAATGAGATGGGGGTGGCCAACCAATAGCTACTGAGGTACACGATGTGCGTCATAACAGATGCTGATATAATCAAAACTTGCATGTGACATTGGACCCTTGATAGCGGGGCAGCTTCTGAAGAGGGGCACAAGATCTTTCCAAATAATTTAACGTTGGGCTTCAACACCAACACACATTCTGCTACAAGCGGCTCTATTCGCAAAGCCACCCACAGGTATACTTGAAGTAATCTAAGGTAAACACCGGCTAAACATCCTATATTTAACCTTGTTGTGCTGACATGTTGCTGCCCAATCTGTAGCTCCTAATCCATCCCAACTTAATCGACTTCTCATCGACCCTCCACGGCCTCTGCCATCACGACTATACAACCCCACATATAATCTCTATCGGTTGCTTACAGCAAGGTGATAGCGAAGGAAGCCGCTTCCTCTGTCATACCAAGGTGACCAAACCGTACGCCCCAAACCATCGACACATACAATAAGCATCACAACCCCTAGAGGTCAGCTCAAATATCCATTGCGCATACTTCGAACCAGGGAATCAGCTAGTCGCTCTAATGCCCGACAACGATGTAGGATGGATCTCACACCCTTTCAGATGCATGCTTATCCTAATGCGAACAATTCTAGGCAGAACAAACACAAAATGGGGAACTCGAAGATATCGACTTCCACCTTTTCAAGCCAGTTGATTATCCGAGGAAGATGTCATGGAAGAAGAAAAAGCCCGGAGTATTTGGGCGCGTAGCTATAGGTAACCCTACGCTGACTAACCTGGAGACGGATGAGGACGGGAATGATGTAACTCTTGAGGCGGGGTGGATAGTGGTTGTGGATTCGATGAAATTCAGTTTGGTCCGCATTTAGAAAGCATTATGCCAAATCCATCGTCCCGTATTGTAATCTAACATCACTGCCAACATGCAATCGCCACTGCTATCCATGCCACTTGGAGAAAAAACACGCACGGCGCTGGTGCATGTTGTCATCCCTCCCTCCTCTTCCTCCTTCCTAAGATTGCTACTTTTCATACCATTAAAGAGGCACTCGCCAAGTATGGACCTTAAGACTTCGACTGATTCCAGCTCTGCCAGGCTCTGCAAAATGACCTTCCCAGCTGATGAACCTAGTGAAATCTCTAGCTTGAAATCTCGGCCTCTTTGAACAATGTACAGACTCATAGCAGAAGTGAGTCTAATAGGTCCCGTGTTTGCTCTGTTTTCTTCCAAACGTCTTGTGAGACTGGTGTCCATACATTCAAGTAGGTAGTGTGGAAGGATCTTCTCGAGGTTGTCTAAGCGAGCTACCGAAGCCTTCCCTTGATACACGGACTCCATTGATGACTGGGGAGCAGGTGATTCGAGAGGGAGGTTTGAGCTGATAATTAATGACCTCGGAGTCGATACGCCAACTCGCCCAGTTAGGTCTTGATTCGCACCAGGAGCGGAACCTAGCTGGGTGCTGGGACTGTCAGAGTTCTGCCTGACTTGTCTTGGAACTACTAGTTGTCCATTGAGAGTCCCAACCAGCAAGCTGTCCGAATCTGAAGTATCCAGCGGCCATCCACCTCGAGAATTCACGCTAGGATCTACGGAAGGCCCTTCAGCAGAGCCATGCGTATATGATACGGCTTCTTCTCGATGTATTCTTGACGCGCTGAATTGGTCGAGTTCTTCTCCCGGCGGATGGTTCGCTGCGGATAATCTTCGGACTTTCGACTGCTCGTATGGATACGTGATTTCCTGTCGCCTTTTATTTGCCCAATATATCGGTGTAGGCATGATTTCGGCAGCATCTGTCATCAACTGAATTAGTGCTACACGCTAATGTATCAGGGTTTTACCTACTCTTGCCCGCTTGGATGAGTTCGATAGCGAGTTGGTGGAAAGGTTTCGAAATTTCAGAAACTCCGGCCGCCTTTAATTGTTGAATGATCTTAGCACGTGTCTGCCCCTTCTTAGGCATCTTGCGTTCCCATCTGAAATCATGATTAGTTTATGATGAGACGCAGTTCATCTACTTACAATGAGTTCCCGACTCCAAGAGGAAGGAAGAAGAGAGCAGCCATTCCTCCTAGCTCGTGCGCTATATAAGCATATCTGCTTCCAGCATCTATGTAGCCTTCGACTATTTTTTCGGCCTCGAAAGAACTTTTAGTCAATAGGCCAACTTTTCGTAGAGCCTGAGTCAGCGATGTTGCTGAGCGTCGCTGGCCACTGAGGAGGTTGAAGACGACCACACGAGCGAACCTACGAAGTATTTTGTGGTGTATCTCGGCGTCATCAAGCACAAAGCAGAGAAAAAGGCCATAGTTCACTGGTTGGTCGAGAAAAATTCTCTGCTCCTCTGTGATATTTCTTTGTATGTTGGCGTTCCAGAAATTGATTTCATGATTCTGGACTTTTTCGAGGAAAGCTTGTATGTCCTGATGCTCTTGGATCTTAACGCGACCAATCCCTGATATGGTTGCCTCAGAGATCCGAGAGTTCGACTGAGGGGTACTGGTTGACTGAGGGGTACTGGTTGACTGAGGGGTGCTGGTTGACTGAGGGGTACTGGTTGACTGAGTGGTGCTGGTTGACTGAGTGGTGCCAATCAACTGAGGGCGAGTGGTTGGCTGAGGAACTTTGGCAGTAATGATAAAGGGTATTGTTTTTGCAAAGGTCTCCGACGAAGTTGTTGCTTTGTGGATGGAAGAAAGCGTGTTGACTATTTCCTCGACAAGCTAATTAAGGGCATGAGCGAAGAGAAGTCTTGCGAAGAGGACGAACTTACAGTCTCATCAAGACCTTCGCACAAGGCCGCTTCGATTCTAGCAGATAGGTCTGTCATATTTTGGTCTTCAGTAAGATATGGATGTTCTAGGGATTTTCCAGTTTCCGGCTCAGGTATTAGCAGTGTAGTAAACGATCACTCGCCTGAGGGTCGCTGCAGAAGTGAGGTGTCTGCCGTTACTTTCGGAACGCAGGGGAGAAGGCTATTGTACACGCGCACATTTTAGTGTTCCAAAAACGCTCTAGCTGAATTGCTTTTTATGCAACAATCGCGCGGCGTTCCTTCGCGCCGGGGGGGCGGGCGGGGGGGGGGGGGGGGGGGGGGGGGGGGGGGGGGGGGGGTGGGGGGGGGCGGGGGGGGGGGGGGGGGGGGGGGGGGGGGGGGGGGGGGGGGGGGGGGTGGGGGTGGGGGGGG